>APFE030193633.1:476836-564217 GCA_000404065.3 Pinus taeda
TGTGTGTAGACTTGAGAAATTTAAACGAGGTCTCTCTAAAAGACCACTACCCTTTGCCCAAAATGGACCATATCTTACAAAGAGTAGTGGGTTCCTCTAGAATTTCTTTACTAGATGGATTTTCAGGATTCAATCAGATACTTGTTCACCTGGACGACCAAGACAAGATAGCCTTTACCACACTGTGGGGAACATTCAAGTACGTTACAATGCCTTTCGGGCTGAAAAGCGCTGGTGCTATCTTTCAAAGGGAAATGGATATTGCATTTGCCAAGGAGATACATGATTTCCCCATAATTTACCTTGATGACCTGACCCCATTCTCCAAATCTGACCAAGACCACCTTAAGCACTTAAGGCAAATTTTCATGACATGCAGGAAATATGGCATTTCCTTGAATCCCAAGAAGTCCCTGTTTGCCCTTGATGAAGGCAAGCTTCTAGGGCATATCATATCAAAAGATGGGATTATAATTGACCCGGAAAGAATTCAAGCTATCCTTCAAATTCCCTATCCAAGAAACATAAAAGAACTGCAAGCATTCCTTGGAAAGATCAATTTCCTAAGGAGATTTATCCCAAACCTAGCCGAGCTAATAAGGCTGTTGAGCAACATTTTGAAGAAAGATGCCAAGGTAAAATGGTCTCTTGAAACCAAGCAGGCTTTTGAAAGTATAAAAACTGCCCTAACTCAAACGCCTGTCCTCACCAGCCCTCAATTCGACAAAGATTTTATCATTTTTTCCTTCGCATCTGAACACACTATAGCTGCTGTCCTTCTGCAGAAAGATGATCAGGGCAACGAAAAGCCAATTTCTTTCTTCAGTCGAACTTTGAGAGATGCACCCTTGAAATATCATATTATGGAAAAGTAGGCTTATGCCCTGGTCAAAGCCATCAAAGACTTCAGAATTTACATCTTATACTACCACGTGATTGCCTATGTCCCTAACGTTGTTGTAAAGGATATATTAACTCAAGAGGGACTAGAAGGCAAAAGAGGCAAGTGGATTTCCAACATCTTGGAATACGACATTGAAATAAAACCCACCAAGCTGATAAAATGACAAGGTTTAGCCAAACTGATGTGCGAAACAAACTTCCAAGCCTTAGACATTAATCAACTAGACAATGAACCGGAGCTGGCAACTCCACAGATCAGTGAAACCTTCTTGCAATCCCCATGGTATGCTGATATTTGCTTTGTATTGTTAAACCTGTGTGCCCCCCCAGGATTGTCCAGAACCAAGAAAATATTTTTAAGGATGAAATCATCAAAATTTTGTGTCATAAATGGTGTGTTGTTCTGGAAAAATCATGAAGGCATTTTGCTTAATTGTTTAACTATGAATGAAACTAACAGCATCATTAAAGAATTCCATGCAGGGGACTGTGGAGGACACTTATACTGGAAGTCCACTGCTGACAAGATCTTAAGGGCTGGTTATTACTGGCCCTCTCTATTTGTAGATGTAAAAAAGTTTGTTGTCTCATGCCACAAATGCCAAATCTTTGAAGGGAAAAGAAAACTACTGCCCTTACCACTTAAGCCCATTTCAACCGAGAAACCTTTTCAACAATGGGGTCTCGACTTCATTGGAGAAATTCATCCCTCTTCCTCAATCCAACACAAGTGGATTCTAACAGCGACCGATTATTTTACCAAGTGGATTGAAGCCATCCCATGTAGACAAGCCAACGACTCCACTATTATCCAATTCCTTGAGAGCAATATCCTTTCTAGATTCGGCTGCCTGAGAAGATCATCACTGACAATGCTACTGCTTTCAAATCCAAAAAGATGATCAATTTCTGCCATAAATACCATATTACCTTAGGCCACTCCACAACTTACTACCCTCAAGGTAATGGCTTGGCCGAATCTTCCAACAAAAGCCTCACCAATATCATAAAGAAATTGCTGGAGGAAAACAAAAAGAACTGGCATAGGAAGCTCACAAATGATTTGTGGGCAGATAGACTTTCCACCAAGAAATCCATTGGGATGAGCCCTTATGAATTAGTATATGGCATGGAAGCCAATTTTCCTTCATCTTTGGGCATTCCTACTATTAAATTGTTGCAGGAGATTCAGGCTGAACCAAACGACATGCAAAGAAGAATTAATCAAACCATTCATCTTCAGCAAACCAGAGAGAAAGTCTTTGATAGAGCTCAAATGCTACAAGAAAGACTCAAAAGGATGTTTGATAAGAAAACCAAAGCAGAAGATTTCTGGGTGGGCAACAAAGTTCTAAGATGGGATTCACGAAGAGAGGACAAGGGCAAACATGCAAAATTCAATTTTCTCTGGAAAGGTCCATACATCATCAGCGCTATGCAAGGCAATAATACCTATTTTCTCAGATCTCTAGATGGCAGCACAACTGAAGAAGGCCCTGTCAATGGCCGAATGCTAAAGCACTACAATGATCCTTTTTGATTGAAAAGAACAGGCGGTGTTATTTTCTGTACATAGAATGTTTGTACATATCAGCGTTTTGATTTTATCTTTGCAAGAATTCAGGTTGCTAAAGCACGCATAAGAAAGCATGCAGTGCTTCATAGTTTAACAGAAACACAAGTGAAGGAAAGAGTTGTTACGAATCCAAAGGTTCAAATCAATCCAACAGTCAGAACGAAGACGTTCAAAGCAGAGCAATAACAGAAGAATCAAGGCAATCTGACCTGTTGTTCTTGGCTTTTCACAAGGAAAAGTCATCCCCAAGTGGAGCCACTGTTAGCCTCCTGCTGCAACGTGGTACTCATATTTCATGATGGACATTTTTACAGACCAAATATGTCATACTTTGCATGCTACAATGCTCCATATTTGCTAAATAATCACCAAGGAAAGAAGGCTACTCAAAGTCCATCTTCTGCAGGCTGATTTTGAAGATTTACTCCATTTTTGTGCAAGTCTCAGTTAAAGGGAGGTCCAAACAGCCTAATCTTGGTCTCCCTAGGTTTCAATGTCCTGTTTTAGAATATAGAGAATGAAAATCTGTCCAAACAGCTTAATCTTGGCAGATTCTTAGATAGGTAGAGAATCAAAGGAGCGCAACTCCTTAATCTGGGCCCTTGGAAGAAATAAGGGTAGTTTGTAGATAGGAAAGCATAAAAAATAAAAATTGAACTGCTGGGTCTGCAAGTCTAAGTGCACCCGAACCAAAAAAAAAGAAAACATGTTAGGCAAAGTAAGCTGGGTAGGTAGTTTGAGGTTGTTGAAGGTTCATTTGTGATCAACTCCACATTTTTCAAGCGTTACATCCATCCAGGTCACAGTCATCAGGCAGTTCATGTGAAGAAGCTCAAATTAGGCATAACTAACTTCCCTTTCTTCCTCTTCCCCAATCATTCGCTAACTTCCCAAAAAAAAAAAAAAAAAAAAAAGAGGTCAAGATCTGCTTGACATCTCTTAGTTTCATCATTTTCCTTGTAATTTAGCCTGGTGAAGATCTGCTTCACTTAAGGAGGATCCATACTTTCTCCACACAGCTCTATCCCCCCTGTTGAAGCCTAAGATCTCTCAAACTTAGCGCTTTCTTACCATCTCCATATTAACTACTAACATTATTATTTAACTCCCTATATTTTCCCCATCCCCCTACTAAAGTTAATCCCCTTATGTAAATACCCCCCCCCTAGTTGAAAAATAACCATAAGTACCCCCGGGAATCGCTCAGTTTATCTGAAACTTGGCAAGAACCCTCATGCTGCCCCTTCAAACCATCTTCTGAATGCAATAGACTCCTTCCAAAGCATAAAATCCCTTTATAGGTTATCGGACCCCTTCCGAGGCCTCAAATACTTTTCAAACCCACATACTCCCTCCTTCCGATCGTAATAAACCCTTGCCGACTTCCTTAAACACCTTTCAGATCCTAGTGAGCCATCTCACATCGCCATATCGCAATATTTTTACCACATAGGTGTGCCCCATCCCTTGTTGCCCGATGCGATATCGCGATATCAGCGATCGACAGTCGCAAGCATCGCATGTCCAAAATAAACACCTTCTCATTCTCCGCCGATGCAATATTGCGATCGCATCAGAAGAAGTCTATCGCATCGCATTAACATATGAGTCACCCTGCCATGTCACCTGGTTGAAGTCATCCGTCGTACAACTGACGTCATGCTGACACCAGTAGCCAGAAAACCGAAAATTCGCGCAAGCGCAAAAGTCGAGCTTCGGAGCTCCGGAACAAGAAACGGAGGCAGTTAATGAGCGATATTGGGGAATATTTAGGGAATCTTTTGATTCCTTGGCCCGTTTTGCACCAAAAAAGCCCGAAATTGCCTGATTTTTCCAATTTGAACGGATTTCAAGACAGAAAGAAACCACAGACAGAGATTAAAGAGTATCAGATCAGATTTTCAGAAAGGAAGCATGTCAAAGAGTATCTGAAAGCAGCAGTGACCATAAATGCAGCGGCAAAGAGTATCAGTGAATATCTTAACAGCGGCCCAAAGCAGGTGAAAAGTAAATACCTTCCAGCAAAGTCAAAGGAAAGGGTGAGGCCACTCAGAACTCTCAAATCATGGTTATTTCACATTTAACTCACACCAGAATAGAGCTGCAAATCCCAAAGCACAGTTATTCCAGCAGTACTGCATTGAGCCTCCAAAGGCCACATTGCACTCTTTTTAATCTAGCTACCTCTGACACAGTTCAATAGATATTTACCTGCATTTAATTTTGGCACAATTTTAGGTTTAGAAAAGCTCTTTTTGCAGACCTGTTTTAGGTCGATTGTAATAAATGACCTCAGATATTTTGCTTATATATACAACCCTGAATACTGTATGAGGGGGTTGGGTGGTTGGTGGTCAGCAAATTGTCTTTAGCTGATTTTGCTCCAGGAGAGACTCGCATTGTAATACCTGATAGTTTCTATAATCAAAGATTGCTTATGAGCTTTGGAGAATGGATTTCTCACTGTGTTTATCGGATGAAGAGTGATTATGGAATTCTCGTGTTGTTACATAATTCAATAAGTGCTTCTTACCTCTGTTTTCCATTTCATAAGTTACCATCTAAACAGCAGAAGAGAAGAATAGCTTAGAATTTGTTTGAATACACTCTATGCTCAATTTCTGTTGTCTCTTTATGTTTTCCTCTGTTTAGGCATAAATATGAATTCCGCATGGCTCATGTTCGCCTTAACCTTCTCATGCATGACTGTTATCCATGGATTCTTCATTGCCCCTAGATAGAGATCATCCTTCCCTCTGGTAAGATGAGTGAGATATTCTTAAGTGCCTCTCATTCCTTACATATCATTCATCCTTCAGTTTAAAGGTTGTGTTATGTGCAGCTATCCTGCTCCATATTTATCTTATGACCAAGAAAACGCACTAGTAATCCTAACCCATGACTCCATGCCCAATGGTTTGAAACTTATCACTTCATGAATTTCCTCTCTTCTTGAAAGCATTTACCTTCCATCCAAACCCAAACAAAACCCTTGAACCAAGAAGCTAGCCTAAAAATCATCAACAAAGTTAAATCATTAAGAGAGAGCCCTCTCTGATTGCAAGTGGGCTAGAACCTGCAGTCCAAAGATTGGTTTGTGGTTACCTCGGCCGTATCCCTACAGGAGCCTAGGGACAACCTGAGTGATAACATAATGGCGAATCAACTGGGGACCTCCTCAGATAATATCACTAAACTAGTCTGCAACCCCACAGAGGAAGAAACGGACCTTTGAAAGCTTCGGCCGACCTGTGTTGTTGTGTTTTTAGAAAAAGTTCCCAAAAATAGAGTAGAAGTTGGCTCCTAAGAAACAAACGCGTAATACACGATCAAATTCTGATCCAAATAGCCCAGTTGTTTTTGAAAATCCGAATTTAATTCCCAAGATCATTAGAAAACAAAAGAAAAAAGAAGACCCAACTGCTGCGAGTCCTGAGACAGTGCAGCGAAGTAGTTTTCCAACCCCTGTCAAAGTTTTATTCTGGTCAACCCTAAATTCCCCTGGTTCTTCACTCCCTTCCCCAAGCATCTCTTCTACACCTCCATCACATACTCCTATTACTACTACTACTCCTTCTACCCCTGTTGTTCCCGTTATCCCAGCTGCCCTAGCTTTTCTGCTTATCCCCATCATCATGGCTAGATATGCGCCCTTACAGTTTCCTGCTAATCCCAAGGCTATGCCTCAGGACTACCAGACAAAAATCACCTATTTTTATGGCACAAACTCCTGCACCGCCCTACAACATACAAAGAAAATGCAGGATTATTTCGAAAGTTATGAAATTGATGATGACAGTGTAAGAATGAAGATTTTTGTCCAAAGTCTGACCGGTGATGTCAGAGCCTGGTTTAGGGCACTTACACCCAATTCCATATTAAACCCTGAAGCCTTATACCAAGCATTTACTAACAAATGGGAGAAAAAGAAAGATCCCCTACACATAATATCTGAGTATGATACTATCAAAAGAGGCCCTCAGGAAACAGTTTTGGATTACTGTGTAAGGTTTAATAACGTTTACAGTGCAATACCACAAAATTTAAGACCTCCACCTAATCTCGCTTTATAGAAATTCCCTGATGGCTTTGATGTCGAGATGGCATATTAGTTAAGGGAAAGAACCCCTCAAAGCCTTGCAGAAATGCAAGATGTTGCTATTAGTGTGGATGCCAATCTAATTGCTAAAAGAAACAGAGCTAGAACTGAAAGAAGAACCACTTTTAAAGAAGAACCCTCAGCCTTCGATCAGAAGCTAGATGCTATCATCAGTGGCATCCACAGGCTGGGAGATAGAGTAGACAATTTTGAGAGGAAAACTTCATGGGAAGGTCAACAGCCCAATGCCATAAGGAACCCGAACTTCTGAAAAACTCAAAACACAAAAGCTGGAAGGGCTAGTCCCGACCATGATATTAGGCCGCCTTTCCAAGAAAACTATGCGGAGGCATCTACATCCACTGAGCCCACAGATGGGACTCATATGAACTTGATAGATTCAGAAAATGAACAACAAATCTTTCTTACTGAACAAGACTGACCATACCCTGATGCAAAACAATTTCACACCAAGTCGGGAGAGTCCTTCGAATTCAAACAAGGTTATGATACTGTTGTGTACGAGGTACACAAGCAATACAAATTAAGAACAAGGACCATTGAGGTCCCTTCATCTAGCAGAACAAAAGGTAGTAAACAACCCACAAAAATGAAAGTCAATATCACCACAACGAATCCGGCTGATAACTCTCTCACGAACCCACAGGTAACTGTGGAGGATGTAACAGACACACACTCTCCTATTGATCGGGACCTACCTCCCTCCTCCCCAAAAGAAAATCTCGATACCACTCATAAAAATCTTCCCAAAAAAGAAATACCACAAACTGTCATACATCATGACATAGACATTCCAAAAGAAAATATAGAGAGTATGCCTGGAAAATAGAAATCGACTGTTGTCAACACCAAGAGCTCATTGGAAAAACCATTCAGTTTAGAAGCAGATATTGGAAAACTCAGGATATCCATTCCCCTCTCAGAACTTGCCAAACATGATGTATATAGGCAACAAATTCAAAGGTCACTTCAATTACCAGAGGTAAGGGATGATGTAAACATTTTGGACGATACCCCTGAGCTGTTGTTTGGTCCAGAAGTTAACAGAAAATCAACATATGGACCTGTCCCACCGTTTTATGTCAGTCTGCACATAAATGACAAAATACTGCATAATGCTATGTTTGACTCAGGTGCCTCACATAACCTTATGCCCAAAGCTGTAATGGAAAGGTTGAACCTTGATGTCACAAGACGATATAAAGATCTATATTCCTTTGACTCAAGTCAAGTAAAATGTTTAGGCTTGATCAAAGACCTTTGTGTCTCTCTAGTCCAATTTCCCAACAAGACAATCTTAATGAACGAGTAGTTGCTGACATTCCCACAAAGTATGGCATGCTCCTATCTAGATCATGGGGAGCAAAACTGCAAGGATCCCTTCAACTCGACCTCTCTTATGCCACTATATCTGTCTTTGGGCAACCAAAGAGACTATATAGAGAAACATTAATGAAGTATGTGGTAAGCAGTGAGGAAAAGCCCCAAAATTTTCCGATTTACTCAATCCATTCTGATATGGATTATTTTATTTTATTTAATGATAACACCATCCCTCCAACTGATGATAAGCCGTTATCTTTGGAGCAAGAAACATACATCAATGAGGAATCGGTTGCCAATACCCATTAAATTGTCTCAACAGCCAAGGCAACCAACAAACAACAAGAAGAACACCCCGAAACAGAAATTGTAAGTCTACCCGATCCTCAAGAAACTGAAACTCTCAATACAAACCTCAAACAAGAAAACACATGGTATTTGGAGTTTGATGGTTCGGTTAACAAGTTAGGAGCAGGGGCCGAAGTTTGGATTTACAATACACATAATAACCACGCACAAGGCCATTCCTATAGACTCAATTTCAGATGTACAAACAACATGGCAGAGTATGAAGCTCTTCTCTTAGGCCTTAAGTTACTCAAAGTCCTAGGAGCTACTAGAGTGTCCATCCTAGGTGACTCTGACTTGATTATACAACAAATGAAAGGTAACTTTGTCGCTAATGGTAGTAGAATGAGAGCTTATAGAGCTGCTGCCACCGAATTACTCAATGCCTTCAGTGAATTCAGGCTTGCCAAAATTGCAAGAGATCATAATATTCATGCGCATAGTCTAGCAACCTTCACTAGCACATGTAAGCTCCCCTTTGAACCAAATCAGCATTTCAGCGCTAAAATAAAACACAGACCTTCGATCCCTAACAATCTCAAGGATTGGCAGGTATTTCAAAATGATGCCCAGATTAACAGTTTCTTAACTCTAGAGGACTAATTTTCCAACACAAACATTGACATGGATGCCTAGACCGACTCACAACAGCTAGCAGAAGAAAATCACGTGACTGTAACATCTGCAATAGCTAAACAAGTCCTTAACCCAACTGTTTTTAACAACACAAACATAGAACAGCTAAAACAAAACTGTTTAGAGGAAACAACCAAAGTAGAGGATGAGTTTATTGATCTAAAGAGTAATGTTCTACCTGTCGGCCTTACTCCATTGGAAGACATGTTTGATGACAATGATGTGCCCAAAAAGCCGAAGATGGAACCTCTGAATGCTGTTATAGAAGAACACAACATAGGAATAGCAGAGCATCCCAGAATGATTAAGTTGTCCAAAAATCTGCCCCCTGATCAAAAACCGAAATATGTGGATTTGTTCAAAGAATTCCAAGATGTATTTGCTTGGAGTTATGAGGACTTGAAGTCCTATGACACCTCAGTGATCCAACATACCATTCCCCTAAAACCAAATAAAAAACCGTTCAAACAGAAACTTAGAAGGATCAACCCCATGCTTCCTCCCTTGATTGAAAAAGAAATAAAGAGAATGTTTGAAGCTGGTATCATTGCACCCATCAGATTCTCTGAATGGGTGTCTAATTTAGTTCCCACTAGGAAAAAAACAGGAGAGATAAGACTCTGTGTAGACTTGAGAAATTTAAACCAGGTCTCTCTAAAAGACCACTACCCTTTGCCCAAAATGGACCATATCTTACAAAGAGTAGTGGGTTCCTCTAGAATTTCTTTACTAGATGGATTTTCAGGATTCAATCAGATACTTGTTCACCCGGACGACCAAGACAAGACAACCTTTACCACACTGTGGGGAACATTCAAGTACGTTAAAATGCCTTTCGGGCTGAAATACGCTGGTGCTACCTTTCAAAGGGAAATGGATATTGCATTTGCCAAGGAGATACATGATTTCCTCATAATTTACCTTGATGACCTGACCCCATTCTCCAAATCTGACCAAGACCACCTTAAGCACTTAAGGAAAATTTTCATGACATGCAGGAAATATGGCATTTCCTTGAATCCCAAGAGGTCCCTGTTTTCCCTTGAGGAAGGGAAGATTCTAGGGCATATCATATCAAAATATGGGATTAGAATTGACCCGGAAAGAATTCAAGCTATTGTTCAAATCCCCTATCCAAGAAACATAAAAGAACTGCAAGCATTCCTTGGAAAGATCAATTTCATAAGGAGATTTATCCCAAACCTAGCCGAGCTAATAAGGCTATTGAGCAAAATTTTGAAGAAATATGCCAAAGTAAAATGGTCTCTTGAAACCAGGCAGGCTTTTGAAAGTATAAAGACTGCTCTAACTCAAACGCCTGTCCTCACCAGTCCTCAATTCGACAAAGACTTTATCATTTTTTCCTTTGCATCTGAACACACTATAGCTGTTGTCCTTCTGCAAAAAGATGACCAAGGCAACGAAAAGCCAATTGCTTTCTTCAGCCGAGCTTTGAGAGATGCACCCTTGAAATATCAGATTATGGAGAAGCAGGCTTATGCCCTGGTCAAAGCCATCAAAGACTTCAGAATTTACATCTTATACTACCACGTGATTGCCTATGTCCCTAACGCTATTGTAAAGGATATATTAACTCAAGAGGGACTAGAAGGCAAAAGAGGCAAGTGGATTGCTAGCATCCTGAAATACGACATTGAAATAAAACCCACCAAGCTGATAAAATGACAAGGTTTAGCCAAACTGATGTGCGAAACAAACTTCCAAGCCTTAGACATTAATCAACTAGACAATGAACCGGAGCTGGCGACTCCACAGATCAGTGAAACCTTCTTGCAATCCCCATGGTATGCTGATATTTGCTTTGTATTGTTAAACCTGTGTGCCCTCCCAGGATTGTCCAGTACCAAGAAAAGATTTTTAAGGATGAAATCATCAAAATTTTGTGTCATAAATGGTGTGTTGTTATGGAAAAATCATGAAGGCATTTTACTTAATTGTTTAACTATGAATGAAACTAACAGCATCATGAAAGAATTCCATGCAGGGGACTGTGGAGGACACTTATACTGGAAATCCACTGCTGAGAAGATCTTAAGGGCTGGTTATTACTGGCCCTCTCTATTTGCAGATGTAAAAAATTTTGCCGTCTCATGCCACAAATGCCAAACCTTTGAAGGGAAAAGAAAACTACTGCCCTTACCACTTAAGCCCATTTCAACCGAGAAACCTTTTCAACAATGGGGTCTCGACTTCATTGGAGAAATTCATCCCTCTTCCTCAAGCCAACACAAGTGGATTGTAACAGCCACCGATTATTTTACCAAGTGGATTGAAGCCATCCCATGCAGACAAGCCAACGACTCCACTATTATCCAATTCCTTGAGAGCAATATCCTTTCTAGATTCGGCTGCCTGAGAAGATCATCACTGACAATGCTACTGCTTTCAAATCCAAAAAGATGATCAATTTCTGCCATAAATACCATATTACCTTAGGCCACTCCACAACTTACTACCCTCAAGGTAATGGCTTGGCCGAATCTTCCAACAAAAGCCTCACCAATATCATAAAGAAATTGCTGGAGGAAAACAAAAAGAACTGGCATAGGAAGCTCACAAATGATTTGTGGGCAGATAGACTTTCCACCAAGAAATCCATTGGGATGAGACCTTATGAATTAGTATATGGCATGGAAGCCAATTTTCCTTCATCTTTGGGCATTCCTACTATTAAATTGTTGCAGGAGATTCAGGCTGAACCAAACGACATGCATAGAAGAATTAATCAAACCATTCATCTTCAGCAAACCAGAGAGAAAGTCTTTGATAGAGCTCAAATGCTACAAGAAAGACTCAAAAGGATGTTTGATAAGAAAACCAAAGCAGAAGATTTCTGGGTGGGCAACAAAGTTCTAAGATGGGATTCACGAAGAGAGGACAAGGGCAAACATGCAAAATTCAATTTTCTCTGGAAAGGTCCATACATCATCAGCGCTATGCAAGGCAATAATACCTATTTTCTCAGATCTCTAGATGGCAGCACAACTGAAGAAGGCCCTGTCAATGGCCGAATGCTAAAGCACTACAATGATCCTTTTTGATTGAAAAGAACAGGCGGTGTTATTTTCTGTACATAGAATGTTTGTACATATCAGCGTTTTGATTTTATCTTTGCAAGAATTCAGGTTGCTAAAGCACGCAGAAGAAAGCAGGCAATGCTTCACAGTTTAACAGAAGCACAAGTGAAGGAAAGAGTTGTTACCAATGCAAAGGTTCAAATCAATCCAACAGTCATAACGAAGACGTTCAAAGGAGAGCAATAACAGAAGTATCAAGGCAATCTGACCTGTTATTCTTGGCTTTTCACAAGGAAAAGCCATCCACAAGTGGAACCACTGTTAGCCTCCTGCTGCAGCAGGGTACTCATATTTCATGATGGACATTTTTACAGACCAAATATGTCATACTTTGCATGCTGCAATGCTCCATATTTGCTAAACAGTCACCAAGGAAAGAAGGCTACTCAAAGTCCATCTTCTGCAGGCTGATTTTGAAGATTTACTCCATTTTTGTGCAAGTCTCAGTTAAAGGGAGGTCCAAACAGCCTAATCTTGGTCTCCCTAGGTTTCAATGTCCTGTTTTAGAATATAAAGAATGAAAATCTGTCCAAACAGCTTAATCTTGGCAGATTCTTAGATAGGTAGAGAATCAAAGGAGCCCAACTGCTTAATCTGGGCCCTTGGAAGAACTAAGGGTAGTTTGTAGATAGGAAAGCATAAAAAATAAAAATTGAACTACTGGGTCTGCAAGTTTAAGTGCACCAGAACCAAAAAAAAAGAAAACATGTGAGGAAAAGTAAGCTGGGTAGGTAGTTTGAGGTTGTTGAAGGTTGATTTGTGATCAACTCCACATTTTTCAAGTGTTACATCCATCCAGGTCACAGTCATCAGGCAGTTCACGTGAAGAAGATCAAATTAGGCATAACTAACTTCGCTTTCTTCCTCTTCCCCTAATCATTCGCTAACTTCCCAAAAAAAAAAGAAAAAAAAAAGAGGTCAAGATCTGCTTGACATCTCTTAGTTTCATCATTTTCCATGTCATTTAGCCTGGGTGAACATCTTCTTCACTCAAGGAGGATCCATACTTTCTCCACACAGCTCTATCCCCCCTGTTGAAGCCTAAGATCTCTCAAACTTAGCACTTTCTTACCATCTCGATATTAACTACTGACATTATTATTTAACTCCCTATATTTTCCCCATCCCCCTACTAAAGTTAATCCCCTTATGTAAATATCCCCCCCCTGGTTGAAAAATAACCATAAGTACCCCCGGGAATTGCTCAGTTTATCTGAAACTTGGCAAGAACCCTCATTCTGCCCCTTCAAACCATCTTCTGAATGCAATAGACTCCTTCTAAAGCATAAAATCCCTTTTTAGGTTATCAGACCCCTTCCGAGGCATCAAATACTTTTCAAGCCCACATACTCCCTCCTTCCGATCGTAATAAACCCTTGCCGACTTCCTTAAACACCTTTTAGATCCTAGTGAGTCGTCTCACATCGCCATATTGCAATATTTTTACCACATAGGTGTGCCCCATCCCTTGTTGCCCGATGCGATATCACGATATCAGCGATCGACAGTCGCAAGCATCGCATGTCCAAAATAAACACCTTCTCGTTCTCCACCGATGCGATATTGCGATCGCATCACATTAACATATGAGTCACCCTGCCACGTCACCTGGCTGACGTCATCCACCGTACAGCTGACATCATGCTGATGCCAGCAGCCAGAAAACCAAAAATTCGCGCAAGCGGAAAAGTCGAGCTTCGGAGCTCCGGAACAAGAAACGGAGGCAGTTAATGAGCGATATTGGGGAATATTTAGGGAATCTTTTTATTCCTTGGCCCGTTTTGCACCGAAAAAGCCCGAAATTTCCCGATTTTTCCAATTTGAACGGATTTCAAGACATAAAGAAACCACAGACAGAGATTAAAGAGTATCAGATCAGATTTTCATAAAGGAATCATGTCAAAGAGTATTAGAAAGTGGCGGAGACCATAAATGCAGCGGAAAAGAGTATCAGCGAAGATCTTGACAGCGGCCCAAAGCAGGTGAAAATTAAATACCTTCCAACAAAGTCAAAGAAAAGGGCGAGGCCACTCAGAACTCTCAAATCATGGTTATTGCACATTTAACTCACACCAGAACAGTGTTGCAAATCCCAAAGCAAAGTTATTCCAGCAGTACTGCATCAAGCCTCCAAAGGCCACATTGCACTCTTTTTGATCCAGCTACCTCTGACACAGTTCAATAGATATTTACCTGCATTTAATTTTGACACAATCTTAGGTTTAGAAAAGCTCTTTCTGCAGACCTGTTTTAGGTTGATTGTAATAAATGACCTCAGATATTTTTCTTATATATACAACCCTCAATACTGTATGAGGGGGTTGGGTGGTTGGTGGTCAGCAAACTGTCTTTAGCTGATTTTGCTCCAGGAGAGACTCGCACTGTAATACCTGATAGTTTCTATAATCAAAGATTGCTTATGAGCTTTGGAGAATGGATTGTTCATTGTGTTTATCGGATGAAGAGTGATTATGGAATTCTCGCGCTGTTACATAATTCAATAAGTGCTTCTTACCTCTGTTTTCCATTTCATAAGTTACCATCTAAACAACAGAAGAGAAGAATAGCTTAGAATTTGTTTCAATACACTCTATGCTCAATTTCTATTGTTTCTTTATGTTTTCCTCTGTTTAGGCATAAATATGAATTCCGCATGGCTCATGTTCACCTTAACCTTCTCACGCATGACTGTTATCCATGGATTCTTCATTGCCCCTAGATAGAGATCATCCTTCCCTCTGGTAAGCTGAGTGATATATTCTTAAGTGCCTCTCATTCCTTACATATCATTCATCCTTCAGTTTAAAGATTGTGTTATGTGCAGCTATCCTCCTCCATATTTCTCTTATGACCAAGAAAACGCACTAGTAATCCTAACCCATGACTCCATGCCCAATGGTTTGAAACTTATCACTTCATGAATTGCCTCTCTGCCTGAAAGCATTTACCTTCCATCCAAACCCAAACAAAACCCCTGAACCAAGAAGCTAGCCTAAAAATCATCAAAAAAGTTAAATCATTAAGAGAGAGCCCTCTCTGATTGCAGGTGGGCTAGAACCTGCAGTCCAAAGATTGGTTTGTGGTTACCTCGACCGTATCCCTACAGGAGCCTAGGGACAACCTGAGTGATAACACTGACTATAGAAGATCCTGACACCTTCTTGTTCGAGTTTGCTGTCATCTGTCTAACTTATGACTATGCAGAAGATGAGCAAAAGTTGAAACTGTTCCCTTCTACTCTCAAGGATGTAGCACTGCGTTGGTTCATGGGATGACCTGGCAATAGCATCACAACTTGGGCTCAGATGCAGCAGGCCTTCAAAAACAAGTATCGAGACTATTGTAGGTCAAAAGATACTAAAGAAGAAATCCTCCGAATGACCATGGGAAGTGATGAGTCCCTGGAAGACTATGAAGAGAGGTTCTAGCTTAATTACAAAAGGGCCAAGTGTACACTTGACCCTGAGTCTCTGAAGTTGGTCCTGCTCAGGGGAATTCGGGAAGACCTTTTAAACACACTCCATCTACTAGCCAGGGGAGACATCTACCAAGTATCCTATGAGGATATAAAGACTATTTTTAGAAACCATTCTAGAGCAACCAAAAAGAAAGGTAGGGGGAGTCAATCCATAGCCAGTGCTTCTTCTTCTAATTCATCCATTAAAGGTGAAATTGGAAACATGCTAGAAGAATTCAAGAGTGAGATGCTGCAGACTCTTTCCATGCAAATGGATACCTTACATATCAAAAGAAAATAAGAGGAAGCAGAGAGGGCTTTGGCCATTTTTTGCCCTAGATGCACCAAGAGTCATCCTAGGAATGAATGCCCATTGAACTCTATAGAGGTTTGTTCAGTCTGCGAAGAAAATCATTCTACAGATAAGTGTCCTTCCTTGCCCAAACTTAAAGTTGTATACCAAGGGGCCGAAGGAGTCACCGAACAGATCTACTACATAAACCAAAGGAGGCCGCATGGACCTACACCATACCAACAGGGGATGCAAGGGACATGTCAGGCATACTACAACCCAAACCAAGTCACCTCCATACCTTCTTGGGGCCCCCTTGCTCATCATTCTTGGTCCACGCCTTGTCCTTGGTCCTTCACATCTCAATACCATGCCCAAGCAGCCACCCATTGATTTCAATCCTATGCTCAGTTGCAACCTCAGTGGAATGCACCTCATCAGGGGTGGAGACCCTAATACAACTCTCTTCCCGCTCTTCTGCCTCCACCACCTGCCCAACTACAACCATTACCTTCTACTCCACTAAGGCAACCCCAAATTCCTGCCCAGCCAAATCCAAACTCGAACAAAAGACAGGCTCAGCAAGTGTATAGTGGGGAACCATCATGCCCAACTTATGTTGTGGAGATTCAAGAAATTAACTTTTGATCCGGGAAATTTCTCCCAGATAGCCAACCTCCACCCAGGGAGGCTGAAGAAGATGAAAAGGAAAGTGAACGTAAAGAAAATATACCCTTCCCTGAGAGACTATCCATCACAATCCAGCCTACCCCAAAAGAGACTGAACTCCTGGGAGAATTGAAACATTTATGTGTGAAGATACCACTTCTCCAAGCCATAAAAGATGTGCCTATCTACAATATGTTGATCAAAGAGAATCACCTTAGGCATCAAGGAAGGTGCAAGAGAGATGCCCCAACCATCAATGTCATAGGACAACTGTCCATCCTAATGGTGGGGCAGATAATTTGTCCAGAATATCTGAATCCTAGAAGCCCAGTAGTTGATGTCCACATCAATGGCACAATGGTCCCACATACCTTGATTGATCTGGGAGCTGCCATTAATGTGATGACAAAGGACACAATGCTCAAACTTAACCTCCAAGGCTCCTTGAGGGAGACAATGACAGTGTTGCAGCTAGCAGACCACTCCATAATGACCCTTGAGGGGATTGTGGAAGATGTGATGGTCTCCATTGATTCTTGGGAGTACCCTACTAATTTCTTGGTTCTCTAGCCAAAGGCAAAGCTCACTGGGTATCCTCTCATTCTGGGAATACCCTGGTTGGCTACAACCGATGCCTACATCAGCTACCGAGTTGGGAACATGACCATAAAGAATGGGCACATGTCCAAGTAGTTAACCCTATATCCTCTTGCCTAACCCTTGCTAGAACATGATCTACCTTTCTGGTTGGAGGAGGAGGATGAGGATGAAGTTTATTTTGCACCACTTTGTGCATTAGAAATCGCCATGGGGGGAAACCACAAGATGAAGATGATGTGATTGAAAATTTGATTCAGAAGCCACCTCCCAGTGTATCACCATTAGAAGACATAGTAAGAGAAACCCAAAACAACCCCTCAATTGATCGCTTTGTGGCTGACCCTACTTCTCTCTGTGTCAAAAATATAGAGTTCGGCCCAGAAATAACATTAAAAATCAATCCATCCCTATCTACTTCCCAGGAGAAGGAGCTATGCAGCCTACTAAGAAAACATCTAGATGCCTTCGCCTTGAGTTATAAGGAGATGAAGGGAGTGCACCCTTCAGTACGTATTCATCATATGTACATCAAGGAAGATTTCAAGCTAGTCATGTAGCCTCAAAGGAGGATGAACAACACTTAAAGATATTGTTAAGGAAGAACTGCATAAATTTCTTGATGAAGGATTCATCTATCCCATCTCTGACAGTGAATGGGTCTCTCCTTTGGTGCTAGTGCCAAAGAAGAATGGTAAGTGGAGAATCTGTGTTGACTATCAGGAATTGAACAAAGTCACTAAAAAAGTCCATTTTTCTTTACCTTTCATAGATCAAGTGTTAGATGGTCTGGCAGGGAAAAAGTTTTTCTCTTTCCTAGATGGGTTTAGCGGGTACAATCATATTCAAATCAGCCAAAAAGATCAATAAGACCACTTTCACTTGTCCTTGGGGTACCTTTGCATACTGAGTGCTTCCTTTTGGTATGTGCAATGCTCCAGCAACTTTCCAAAGAGCAATATTGAGTATATTTTCTGAATTGGTTCATGATGTAGTATAAATATACATGGATGATTTTAGTCCTTATGGATCTAACTTTCAATTAGCTTTATCTAACCTAGGAAAAGTTCTGGATAAGTGTATTGAGATGAACCTGTCTCTTAGTCTGGAAAAATGTGAATTCTTGACGACTGAAGGGACCATGCTAGGTCATGCAATATCTCAACAAGGACTGCAAGTGGACCCCAACAAAATTGCCATCATCGAAAGGGTCCCACCTCCTCAAAAGGTGAGGGATGTCAAACGTTTCCTAGTCTTAGCTGGATATTACAAGAGATTCATTAAAGACTTCAACAAGATAGCCTCTCCTTTGTTTGGCCTCCTAGGAAAAGATGTTGAGTTCATATGGTCAGAAAAATGTCAAGAAGCCCTAGATACCTTGAAGAGAAAGCTAGTGACTGCCCCAATTCTCAGAGGCCCAAACTAGGCCCTACCCTTTCACATTCACACCGATGCTTCAAACAAAGCAATAGGAGTAGGCTTAGGACAAATTGATGAAAAATTGCCTTATGCCATATACTTTATAAGAAAAAACTTGTCAAAGGTAGAGTTAAACTATACAGTGGCCAAGAAGGAACTCCTATATGTCGTGCATTCCTGAAACAAATTTAAACATTATATCACAGGCTATCAAACCTTTGTGCACATTGATCATGCTGAAATTAGATATTTAATGAACAAACTAGATGTAAATTCTCGCATTATTAGATGGTTGCGTTTATTGCAGCAGTTTGATTTGACCATTATTGATAAGTCTGGTAAAGAAAATGTTGTTGCTGAATTTTTGTCTAGAGTAAATTTGCCTGCAAGTGAAGAAGGAATGGTGGATGACCAAATGCCAGATGAACACCTATTTCCCATATCAGTACTCTCTCCATGGTTTTCTAATAGAGCAAACTACTTGGTTTCAACACAGTTCCCACCACACCTATCCTCAAAAGAGAAGAGCAAGATAGTAAGGAAAATTGCCCCTTTCACCTGGATTGGAGGCAATCTCTTCAAACTTGGCCCAGATCAGATCTTGAGAAGATGTTTCAGGGAGGAGGAAGTCTTTGACATCCTCTTGACTTGTCATCACGGGAAACCGCCTTCAAGATATTGCAAGGAGGTTACTACTGGCCCACTCTTCATCAGGATGTGAGGAGATACATGAGCCATTGTGATCATTGTCAGAGGATGGGAAAACCCACTCCAAAGGATGAAATTCCCATGCAATCTCAAGTGACCTTTGAGCCATTTGAGAAGTGGGGCATGGACTTTGTGGGGCCTATCAACCCACCTTCAAAGCAGAAGTAGTACATCATTGTGTGCATCGACTACCTAACAAAGTGGGTAGAGACACAAGCAATCAAAGTAGCAATAAAGGAAAAATTAGCTGAGTTTTTGAGAGAAAACATATTTTACAAGTTCGGGTATCTGAGAGAGTTGGTCACAGACCAAGGCAGTCTGTTTTTTTCTAGCCTGATTGAAGACCTACTCACACATCACAAGATCAAGCACAGGACTTCCACCCCTTACCATCGACAAGCCAATGGGTAAGTGGAGGTCACTAACAGAGCATTGGAAGGGATCCTAACCAAGTTAGTGAGTAGTAGCAGAAAATACTGGGTGGACAGATTAGTTGAGGCCACTTGGGCCTACAACACAACATGGAAGACCACCACCGGGTTCACACCCTATGAATTGGTCTATGGGAAGAAGGCTTTGTTGTCAATAGAGTTTGAATTCAATACCCTAAGGATGGAACCTCAGCTAGATTTAGACCTCAGCCATGCACAGAAGGAGAGATTAATTTAGCTCAATGGATTGGATGAATACAGATTGCAAGCCCTTCTCCATACAGAGGTAGTTTAGCTTCAGAGAAAGATATGGCATGACAAAAATATCAAGGAGAAGCAATTCCAAGAGGGATATTGGGAACTACTCTATGATTCAAGATACAAATATTTCAAAGGAAAGTTGAGGACAAGATGGCTGGGACCCTACATTGTGGAGAAATGCAATGACAATAGTTCAATTCTGATCAACACCATTGATGATGAAGCCATTCCCATGCTTGTCAATGGACATCGGTTGAATGTCTACAAGAAACTTCTATCTAAGCGAGAGTTTATTGAATATTTGAATAAAACGGTGATGGTAGTGGAGCATGTCTTAGCTTCCACTTCACCCACTCACTGAAGAAAAGAAAAAATAAAAAAATAAGGACTCAAGTGAAAACCTCCATGAGGTGCTTGAGTCACGTCATTGGGTTAAAAACCTCTTCTAAGGCAGCCTAGTGATGTCAAAAAAGAAAAAAAAGAAAAATAATAAGGTCCCTACGTGAAAACCTCCCTTGGAGGTGCCTAGGGCAGGCAATTAAGGTGAAAACCTCTTTAAGGCACCCTAGTTGTTTTAAAAAAAAAGAATTTTTATTTGATTGTAGGTTTTCAGGAGGATTACAAGGAGTAGAAGAAGGTGCCGAGGGGACCCTGACACTCATGTCAACATCCATCTCATCTCTCCACACCTTCCTCCATCATTTTTGGCATCTCTTTCACCCCATTGTACCCTTTTCTTCCAAAACTATGTTTTCTACAGGAGACTCCTGTAGGAATTACAAAGAACCAAAAGTGTCTAGAAAAGGTAGTTTGAGGAACAAAAAAAGCTTCATGAGGAACCTATAATCCCTCCTACCATATTCAAACCTCCTTGCCATCATTTCCAAGCCTGCATCACAGGCAAAGCATCATTATTTTTTCCCTGTCTAAGAAAAAACACAGAAAAACAATTTTTTAGTTTTGAAAAAATAAAAAATAAAAAATAAAAGGAGAAAAGGCACCATCAACTTCAACTAAAGCCTACCTACTATCCATCCATGTTTATCGACACCTCTGGAATTATTCTTAAGCTCCAAACACAGGAGAAAGCTGAAGTTTCAAGGGGAGAAGCAACTACTGGAGCTCCTGTAGGAATTTCTGTAGCAGCTGATCCCATAGAAGTCCAACACCAACAACGAAGAGTGCACATCTGTAGGTTGAAAAGGCACATGCAGCTCAACTCTAGCAAAGGAAGAACCTACAAAAACACACAACAACACATCAGCAAGTAGGAACAACATGCATGAAGAAAAATGAAAGCATGCAACAAAGAAAGCCACAACACCTCACAGTGAATACACTCGGATCACAGGTAAGTAACTAAGTCACTCCTCTATTTTCATTTGTGTAATTAGGATTCATACGAAGGCAACAAGATGGTTGAGATCGAACAAGAGAAAGGTGACCAGTTAACTTGGTCACCTTCATTTAGTTGATTCCACTTATCTGAGATGTCACACACACGTGTGCATAGTTAACTCAAGCACAAGATTCCAAGGACAGGTAGTGGGAGGAAGAGTTAACTCTGATTAAATGATGAGGGATGATTACGAGGAGGGGACATGATGACCAAGTAGGTGGGGACCAACGGTCCTAATTCAGGCAACGTACACCTTGCTAGCTTAGCACTCATAACTGAAAATGTCCATCAAGGTTAATGAGCACTCATCCCCACGCATTCTCACCACCTTTTCTTCATTTTCTCCTCGTAACTCAGCCACAATAGTCTTCTTGTGCCCCCAAAGCCTTGTAACCACTATCTTCCATCGATTTCCTCCATATTCTTGCTCTCAGCATTGTCTACAGGAGCAGCTATAGGAAATCTACAAGAGAACCTATAGGAAATCTACAGGAGGGACAACGGTCTTCTAAAGGAGGGGCAGTGAGTCATTTTGAAGGGAGACAACACAGCTTTTGGCACGAATTTCAGTCTGAAGAGGTAGGGTTCATGAATGTCCCTTTTTGAATATCAATATATGAAAGAAGTGGTCTCAATTTGAGGAGGAAATAAGTCTTTAAGAGGGTAGAAATAAATAAATAAAAATTCTTAAAAAAAAAAAAAACACAGTCCCCTCTGTTTCTCTATTTTTCTCAAAATTCTTTGTCTCCACCTCCATATTTGGTTTTTCATAAAAGTAAAAGCAGTATGACAGGAGGGTTTATGAGAAAGGAGACCACTAACTCCATCAGGCTCCATGCACATCCCTAAGTGGTGGACATATTCATGAGGGAAAACTAGATGAATTTCATTGAGAGATTTAGAGGGTTTGATGATGAAATTGCCCAAGAATTTGCTCTCTCTCTGGTCCCTCACATAAGAACTCATGTCACTGTAACCATTAGAGGCCTCTCCATTGAAATAACCCCTGAATTCATCAGTAGGGTCATTACCCTTCCTCTAGGGCTGCCTTGGAGTAAAGATGATAAACCAATTGGCCAGGCTGCCAAGAAGAATTTTTTCCAAAATAATGAAACCCCTGTTGAAGATAAAAATGGAATTAGAAGGGCTAGTATACCATATCCCTGGGATGAGGTTAGCTACCAAGTAACCAAATACATTTCTTGTGAGGGGAGGCATAGCATTGTTTACGGATACCATTTCAAAATCCTCCATTACTTGAGGTATGGCATGGATACCCTAGCACCTCAAAAGCTCAGTATCCCTTACTTTCTCCTTTAGTCCCTCATTAACTCCAGCACCAAGGTACAAGAAGGAAATTCACAATATCTAGCTCACCATGGCTTAATCAAAATCCTAGTAGAGGAAGCCCTCCATACCTTTACACTCCCTATAGCATGGGAAGTATTCTGAAATATGACAATTGAGGATGACATAAAGGCATTAACCTATGATTTCAGTCCTATTAGCAGTGAGGAGGAAGAAAAACAAGGAGGAGAAGATGAAGCTAGTGGTGACATAGTAGAGAAAGAAAGGAAGGAGGAAGGAAAATAAACAGAGGAGGGAAAAGTTGAGGAGACAGAAGAAGGAGGAAAAGAGGCAGAGAAGGCAACACAAGGAGAAGAATCCCTTGAGACTTTGGAAAAAGAACTAGCAGCTGCCCTCACCGCCCTCAGTACACCAGTCAAGCCAAAGAAAAAGAGGAAAAGAAAGACCTCCATGTATTTCAGGGCAAGGAAGAGCATAAGAGTTAAAACAGGCAAACCTCATCCCTCTTCAAAAGTTCCCATTACGATTGAAGATTTACCATCTGCCAAGGTGAAAGAATCTCCTTCCAAGACACCCATAACCTATGAAAGTGGGACTCCAAGATCTTCTACATGGAAGGGAAAGGCAGTACTATAGGACCCAAAACCAGACCTACAGGAGGATCAGGCAGTCCTACAGGAGACAATGTCTAAACTACAAGAGACACAAAATCTTGAGAAAAATATAGAAGGACAGCCAGAGGTGAAGGAGGAAGCACAAGAGCTACAAGGACCTAACCCCTAGCATAATCTTACCTCCTATTAAAATCTACTTGAGGGAGGCAGGATAATCCCATAGAAATTTGCAATTCCGTTGTTTTTTGAATTGGAGAAAGAAAGAGTGATAATGCATAGGTGGATGCAGATAACCAAATCCAAAGGAGTTGAGGATATTGGCCACACGAAAAACAAACTCAGGGAAATGGGCAGATAATTGAGTGCTTTGAGAGATAGAGAAGCCATCACAAGAAGCCACCTTGAGAATGAGAATGAAATACTAAGGAGGTAGCTCCAGGAGAAAGAGACTCATTTGGCATACATGACTAGCTTATCCATGGAAGCATTACAATGTAGAACACGAGCCAAGTATTATGGCCTCTATCTGAAGGATCAATGGCTCCAATTCCAAATAAAAATTTTGGCACAAAGAGGCAACATGCCTTTCCAAGACTACAGGCAGTTCATGGATCTGTGTGAACAAAGCACCTCAAAGGATAAAGCAAAGATGGCAGAGTTATAACTACACAATATGGCCCTCATAGACATGAATGTGTGGGACCCCAATGCCAAGCTAGGGGATTTGCAATTAATGGCCATGGCCTCATGGATGAACCATGAAGAATTGAGTGTAGCAGAAATGCAAAGGTTGTTGATAAAAGAGTAGAATGAACCATTAATGTTAAGATCTGAGCCATAAGATCCTATGGCACTCATTAGCACACACAAACTGCTTGCCAATGACCCTCAGATTGCCCCTAAATATCTAGCCAATTAGGCACAAGCCTTTGCACAATTTGAAGATATGCAATGGCTACTTGAGGATGACTGTGTGCATGCATGCATGAGAAGATGGAACACCCTAACCCATAGCTTGCAGATCAGATAATACCATTCCCCAATGAGGCAGAGGGAGGCATTGAAAAGAGTGCCAATGTACAAGAACTCCATGCAAAGGCTGAAGGTCAACTAGATTGGCCTCAAACTGAGTCCTCCACTCCTATTAGGCATGTTGAAAGGTAGAAGAGAGGAAGAAGAGAAGGAGCAATAGAAGGACATAGACAGAACAACACGATTTTATGGAGAACATGAGCAAACCACATCAGAAGCTTGGAATGCTAGGGAGGCCACCAAGGCCATAAAAGATGAAGAGATTGACTGGGTTGCTCAGAGGATGAGCAACACCTTCAATAGGGGGTGATGATGAGCCTCATAAATGGGTAATTATATGGGCTCATTTTACCTCCTAACCTAGTCAAGTCAACCATTCTCTTAGCTTATTATATGATTTTCTGATTATATTTATGCTTATAGGGTGACTTGAGTTAGTTATTATGCCATGTAGTCTAACATGCATTTAATGCAGATTATTGATGGATTTCAAGGCCAAAATCAAGGATCCAGTGGTAAAATTACAACAATAACTCGAAGTAGATAGAGTAGAGGACTTATAGGAGGGAATCCCCCTCATTTATTACTCCTCACATTGAATTCCCCTTCATTCAGCTCGGAGTACAAGCAACTGAATCATGCACTAGAAGGCAGCGAGGAAAGTCAAAGATGATTGAGAGTTATCTCAAGTTTTGGGAGTGAATCCTCCCTGATTTTAAGGAAGTTGTTGGCAGATTTAGATGTATAAGTAGAGAGGCCTAGGGCCTCACTAGGGTCAGATTTTTTTTTGCTTATGTAAACTCTGCTCAAATTTCGAGCTTCCTATTTTGTGACAGTTTCATGTAATCTTGCTATTTTTTGATAATGAAGATGGAATCATTTTTGAGCTAGGACTGAGTTACCTTAGAGGGATGAAGCTCTTGGGTTAGGGCCCAATCCAAGTAGCCAATCTTCTATTCACTTGTATTTGTATGCTTTACTTCAGTTTGTAGATTAATTTGTTGTTAAATGGCTTTTCCTTATCATTAAGAATAGGCTGCTTTTGATGATTTAATAGTTTGCTTCCATTTGCGCTTTCTGTAGTAGGTTAAGCAGCAAACAGAAAAGATTCAAAAGGCTAGCAATAGTGCCTTAGCTTATCTTCCTCCCTTTGGGACCGTGATTTGAGGAAAAGACTCTCTTGCTGCCCCAAAAACACAGATTTTCCTCATTCATAGGCCTTCTAGTGTTTGTAGCTCATTAATAGGTTGATAGTCCAGTTTTTCTTTGCTTTAGATCTCCTTTATCATGTTCACTTCTTGATTTTCAATAGTACTCTTTCATGCTTTCCTTTAATACAACATTTCTTAGCGTTTCCTTTCATAGATCATAGTTTAGACCATTTTAATGCAAAACTTTGTTTTTCCTAAATGCACTTATTTCATTGGTTGCTTGATTTTCTTGGTTGACTATCAGTTCTTGTGTAGCATATCTCTTCCAGCAGTAGGCCAGCTTACTAGAAATCATACCCTCCATCTGATTCATGCCCTACAGGTCTCCCAAACCTCACCTCTATTTTGCCCTAGTTTCCTGCATTTTTCATATAACTTCTTCCTCTCTCCTTGAGCAAACCCAATCATCTTTCTCTCTCCTAGTGATTCATGGTAGAACTTAGGTGCCCTAACACCTCCTCCCAACCTTTTTCCACCTTTTCCACCCACTCTCACACCCTCAAAACAACAAAAATTTCTCTCGGCCTCCTCTTGTAGGCCTCCTATAGTTTCCCTATTTTCCTCTTGTAGTTTCTTTGTGTCCTCCTGTAGTTTTTCCTGTAGGCTTTCTTTTGAAGGCCGAGTGTGGGAAAAGCCTCTAGAAGGCCACCTAAGACCTCCTAGGACCCATCCACACCATCTTACATCCTCTTAAGCTCCAAAAGCACCCTCTAATGCCACCTGTTCGTTGCCACACTCACACACAATAAATTAAATGCATGTCATATTCACATAAATATAAAAAAACATGTTTTTTGCTTATTTACATCCAGAAATAGCATGGTTAGATGTTTTCTACTTTCTTCAGTAGGAAATGGCATTGCTTTCATGGTTTTCATAGTGTTTTTGGCAAAAGTAGAATTAGCTTGTTAATTAGGGTTTACTAGGTCTTGCTTTACATTCCAGTATTTTTCCTTTATACAATTAGAATAGATCCAATAGAGCAATATTTATTTATTTCATCACACATAGAGCTTCTTCTAAGATCTATAGAAGTTGGCTTGAACTCCTAGTGATTTTGCGCCGGCTGACCAAGTGACAATCTGCAGTGAGCATTAGTACTTGTGCAACATTGACGCTTCCAAGTTTGTTACGAACTACTGGGTTGATAAAAGTAAAGTTGGTAGCCCAGGAATTATAGCATTCTTGCTGCAATACTGGTGCTCACCATAAATGATGCAAATCTTCATCATTTGAATGTGAAAACATTGTTACATCATATAAGTATACAACCAAGAAAACATCTTTATAATTGAAAAAGGCTATGTCCATGGCACGCTAAAAAGTGGCCCCTGCATTTTTGACACTGAATGGTATTTTTGCATATTTCAATGTGCCCCAAGGTGTGGTGAATGTTGTCTTGTCCTAATCATCTTCATGCACTAAAACTTGATTGTAACCGGAGAATCCATCCAAAAGTGATAGTTGGGAAGTGCCAACAACTCTCTGAAGGATATGGTACTTTTTTGGAAGTGGATAATTATCTTTCAGAGATACTTTTTTCAAGTTTCTGAAGTTTACGTAGAGCCTTATTTCCCTGGTCTTATTTCTCACTGGAACTAGATTTGATATCCAATTGGAAAAGCTTATAGGAACAATGATGCCCACCTTGAAAAGTCTGTTAACTTCTTTCTCTATGGATGGCAACAATCTTGAGAGCTTTTGTCTGAAGGGATTTTGATCGGGCTTGAGTCGGATGGTATGCTGGATTATTTTCTAATCATACTCCTTCAAGTTTGCATAATCCCACTTGAAAACATTAGAAAATTGAGACAACAAATGAATATATTTCTCTTTTACTTCTAGAGATAATGATTCAGACAACTTGATCATTTTTGTTTTGTTTTTTGTTTTGATGTTCACGTCTTCAACAACTTTATTTGTAGGAACCAATGTACGCTTCTTTGCTACATCATCCTGATCAAACAAGTCTTCCAAAGGTGGAATACCTTTCGAAATATTGTTATCCTTCAGCTGTAGTATATCAACTTGAGCTGTGTCGATGAATTGATCATATTTGTCATAAACTTCATCCATAGAACAATTTTCAAACTCTCCTTCACTTTGAAGAAAATTATTCACCTGTTTTTCATCCCAGAATACTTGCCAATATTGCAAGTTTTCAGGAATTGAGGGTCGATTCTTCACATGAATCTCAAATTTCTTGTTTGAAAAAATGGGTATTTTGAAATTGCTTGCAGTTGTAGCTAATGAATCTGCCATAAGATTTTGATTCCTTGGTACAACTGAAAGTGTATATCTAGGAAACATCCTCAAAATATCTAAAACAACATTTCTATATTGTTTCATTCGTGGATGGTGAGCTTGATATTCACCTTTAACTTGCTTGATCACTAGTTTTGAATCACCATACAGAGAAACTTTTCATGCACCCAATCTTTTTCAAGATCTTTAAACCTATGATCAGGGCTTCGTACTCCACCTCGTTGTTAGTTCAATCAAAATCTAACTTGTATGAGCATAATCTAACATTTTGTGGGATCTCTCCTTGTTGATGATGTGGACTTCGAATCCAAATGCCAATGCCTGCTCCATATTTCCCAAGAGAACCATCAAATTCCATGGTCCAAAGGCCATGTTCCTCTTCTAAGGGCTATAAACCTTGTTTTTACTTTGGGTCAATTTTCTGGACTTTCTCTTCAAGCTATTCTAAATTTTCCATTACCTTCTTTGATGGTTGTTCTGAGCCTTTCTCTGCCTTGTTCAATGGCTATTTATATGAACTTGGAAGCTTTTCTTTTTCCTGATTTGAAATTGTCCTTATACAATTGGAAATCTCTGGTACATCTTTAATTTCCACAAGCTGACTATCTATATCATTCAGTCGACTATCATTATATAAAATAAATGACTGTAAATCTATATGTACAACATTTATAGGATCATTATTGGGCTTCTCCTTGCTAGTTATCATGAATTTCATTTTGGTTTCTCGGTACAATTTCCTCAATTACCTGAAAACTGGGATGGTGGCATAGGAGAAGTCTAACTGCAATGTGCCTCTTAGTTTCACTCCCCAGGATCTTGACAATAACATACCAAACCATGGTGTTCTATCAGCTACCACCACATCCATTAAAACATTCTTTGCTGGGATTTTGTCTAGGTATACTACCAAATATTTGATTAGACCAAGACAACGGACCTTACCGGAATCAAAAGAGTACAAATCATGGTATTCATGAGTTATATAGAGACCCAACCTTTCCATGATGGCCTTGAGCATTAAATTATGGGAGGCTTCAGAGTCAAGCATGGAGTTATGAAGAATGTACTAATGGATTCTTAAACTTAGGTAAAATTGAGGAACCTCACTATCTTCTGACTGACCATCTATGGCTGGACCAAAAATCAATTCAGGCTGGTCATCTTCAACATTAACCATGTCGAACATAGGGTCAACTTTAAGCATTTTAACTATATCAGACTTGTAATGGCTATTTTTGACAAGTTCAGTAAGAGGGATTGACACTTTTAACTTTGAAATTTCAGTTCCTAAATTGAATGAGCTGGATTTGTCTACCTCTTTTTGGATGGTGTCTCTTTTATCGAGAAGATCTCTTGGTGTCTGATCCTTCTTTTGAATGTCATGGTCCTTGTTTGGATTTCTTATAGATGGATTATTAACTTTGCCTTGGTTAGCTACTGCCAACTCTTTACCTTTGCTTTGATTACCTTGAGGATTATTTTTTTGTTGGGTACCTTTCTGCCACGATGTCTTTTTATGAATGGGAGTGCTTGCGACATCTCTATTCCTCAAGGAATATTGCTTCTGTTGAGAGCTGAGAGCATTCAAGTATCCTCTTTGCTAATCATTGGATTAAGTTTCCAATGCATAGTCATTCGCTAGTATGTAGTCTTGATCCTTAGGATCCTCCATCTCCTCAACATACTTCTCATTTTCAATAAAGAAAATGGGATGGTAATCTTCCCTAAAGAAGTTATTTTCCTCAACAATCGGGTTTGTTTCATCATCAAACTCTCCTTCAGCATAATTCTACTGCAAGGGTGTTTTAATTGGTTGTTGAGATGTCGATGCTTCAGAATCTTTCTGCTCTCTTTGTTTTATCATGTACTAAGGTTGCTGTTGGTTTTTGAAGTTCCGATTTCTAACTTGTGGATCCTAAGGTCTATTTGAATTTATCATTTGGTTGGCCATCCTCTCCATGGTTCTAATCAATGCATATAGTTTAAGATTGGTGGAAGAAGAAGGTTCTTCTTTGATGGTTACTTTCTTTTCCAGTTTCTCATGTTTTAACTGAGACTTTCTAATCATCAAGTTGGCTTCCAGGCTTACTGCATTATTCTGCATTTTTTCCATAGCTGCAGGATCTCTTTCCCTTAGTTGATAAGCCATCTCCGGATCAAAGGAATCCAGATAATGTTGAAGTTCCAAATCAAGTGGAGGCTTCATGTTATCTAGAATGGAATTATAGTTATGATTAAACCTTATAGTGAACTCCTGAACCCTCTCATTAGGATTCCTTTTCAATGTGTTGTATTCCACCAAGATCTGCAATGGATTTTTTTTTTCCAACCACCTAGCTAAGAACAACTCATTTAACTTCTAAGGAGTATCAATGGAGCTCGTTGCTAAACCACAGAACCATTTTTTTAAATCTCCAAAAAGAATTTGAGCCATTAGTCTCATTTTGGCATTGTCATCATCAACCTCCCCTAATTCAATGAAATCAACCATTTTTTCAATATGTTGTTGTGTTGTGACTCTTGGGCTGCCATAAAAATGAGGAAGTCTTTGGCCATAGGTCTGAGGTAAAGCTGCCAACTAACCAAGTAATACTAAGGGTGCAAATCTTGCCATGACTACTGGGGGATGGTGAATGGGAACTACAATGGGATCTTTTGGTTGCGATGAAGATGGAGGTGGCGATACGGATGTTTTTAGAGGTGCAGCAGCGGGTATGGCAGAAGATAAGCTTTCAAGATGAAAATGAATATAGGTTTTTTCAATTGTAATTTGTAATTGATCAGCTAGGCTTTGAAGTTTCTGAAAATTAGAACAAACCTCGTGCTCAAGTTTTAAATACTGATAAGTAGTAGAAGGTTGATTAAACAAAGACTTTTAGGTGGGTAGGTATGAATCAAAATTTTTTGGATCAAATACTTCCTCTATAAGACAAGACTCATACTTCGAATGAAATAGGGATATCTCAAATTTAATGTCAAAAGGAGTATCCTCAATACTAACTATCTGATTTGGCAAGGAAGTGGTCCTTTCCAATTTTCTGCTTTCAATCTCAGGGAAAGGGACTTTAGGCTTTCTTAACAATGTTTCAAGATCATCAACTGTAGAAGGAGTATTTGGATCAGGGTTTGACCTGGTATATCTTTTTGGAGCCAGTATCTTAATAGGGTCAAAGTCTATGTGAAGTAAAAAACCTGAGACTTTGAGTGGAACAAAGATATCTTCAAATTTCATAGTGAAGGAAAGTCTCCAATAGAGAAATTTAAACTGGTAATGATCATAATCTTACCAATGGAATGAAATCTTATTGAAATTGTGATTTGTAACCTTCTTTTCTTTTTTAACAAGTTGTGAATATCTTCGACTGAATCAGCTGGATTAGGATGCAGAATTTTGTCTTGTTTGTCTCCTTGAATCCAGCTATACACCCTTGGAACTATAATTATGGAATCATCCTTTATGAAACTTATTCCCATCATCGAGAGGACAAAAAATTCCAATGAAAACTAGTCATCACCTAGGGAAAATGAACCTTTCATTCCCCAGTAGCGGCACCAGTATGTTATCACTCGTTCAAATCTCCAAGGCTGAGGAAGAGTCCAGCTGAGGTAACCAAAAACCAATATTTTAGCTTAGTAGCTAGCCCTACCAAGCGAAGAGATATCTCTCCAAAGGATCACAACCCAAAAGGGCTAGATGGATTAGCGTTTTAGGCTAGATATAGTAGCTTAGGGTTTTGATTTGATTTGATTGGGGTAGTCACTAGATGAGTGAATTAAGTCAGAGAGTGAACTAGGTCAGGGCAAAAGAAAATAAAAATTACAGACATCTGATGGGGCAAGGTAGGCGAGTACTTTAACACTTCATAGTATATTGATGAAATGATTTAGAGTGATGAGGTGCTAAAAAGAGCAAGAAATTCATGAATTCTTTTTAAACTGAAGAAATGAAACAAATTATGATGATTTTCCCAAAACAAAGCATAGAAGATGAATTCTTCTTATCACACCTTGAAAATAAAACATATTTAGAAGTGAAATGGATCATGGAAGATACAAAACATTCACACACATGTAACTGAAGAAAAAAAAATATCAAAATACCATGCCACAGGAATCCCACCAAAATCATTGCAACTCATCCAATATATTCCATTCCAAAGTCTGAAACACTTGTACAAAATTCAATGGAATCCAACCTGTAGAATGACTGAAAAAGTATATGATATAGGACTCAAACAAAATCCTCCTAGCCTCAGGGGTCAAATCCATGAGAGGAGGAGCAGTTCCGCCAAAAACTAAACTGATATCTAGAGTGTAGGGTGGTCAAAGTGACTCATCCCTCACTAATTGGAAACTGATTCATTACATCACCAAAAGGGTTTTCACCTAATGTATTTACCCTAGGTAACAATAAAAACATCATTATTAAATTTACATCCATCAATTACATGGGTAAAAATATGGTTTTTCAAGGTGAAACTATCAAAACTCAGAAAATTTACAAAATTAAGAAACTCAAAAAATTTGTGTCAAAAGCGCAACACCACTGTCCTAAGCACAATGCCAACTTCAACTCCACTTTTGAGGGGGTTCCTGGTTTCCAAATTGAGCGCAGGATACCTCATTGGAGAGCCTATCCTATATAGTTTCTAAATCTACCCTTAGTTTCCAAAATTGTCAAGTTTTGACCCTCCAAAAGTTTATTCTCCCAATACTGGTCAAAAGCGCAACGCCAGCCTCCAAAATAGGGTAGAAACACGAATTTTTGGGTGTTTTTTGACCTTTTGACTGCCTAGTTGACCCAAAAATACTTAGAGAAGTGGTTTTCCTTAATGTATTTGGACTTCTGAATCCAATGGTGGTGGTCATTTTTCATTTGGAGGTCCCTAGGAAAAGCACAATGCCTAGGGTGTTGCGCTTTTGGGAGTGTGACTGGTGCACAAATTGCCAAAAATGCACAAAACTCCAAAATTTTCCAAAATTTCTCAAAATTATTCAAAATTTATCTTGAGGAATACCGATGATATTTTTTAGGCCATGAGTGATACCTCAGCAAGGATTTCAAGTTTATCTTCCTCCTTTTTCTTAGTTAGGGCTTCAATTATTTCCTTTACAACTTTGAGTTTTGCCCTAACAATCATTTCTCTGTTGGCATAGTGTTTTTCCGTCTTCTTCTAAATTTCATTTTGCTGGTTAGATTTGTTTAGGAGTTTCTCTAGATGTTTATTAAGCTTATCAATCCAATGCTCCCAGTTTTCATTGACCAAGATGGAAAATTTCTCATTCAATGTGAGCTCATTAGCAAGCTCTACTTCCTTTTTCTTCTCTAGTTCTAGAGATCTTTTCAGCCCTCTAGTTCTAGGTCTTTTTCTAGTTTCTTGCTCTTCTTCAGGCTCACCATACTTGTCATAGGCCTCTTCTAGCAATGCCTTGACTTTCATTGTTTCCCTCTCTGCCTTGATGAGCTTAATATCCATGACCTCATGTTTGGCCTCAAGCTGCTTATTTTCCTACTCATAATATGAGATGGTGTATTTTTACCTCTACAGGTGGATCTGGAGCTCCCTCATGAGTGCATATTTTTCTTTGATGAAAATTATTGTGCTATCATTGCCATCATGTTCACATAGGTAAACCAAGTAAAAATCCTATTTTGTCTCATGGAGGTCCTCCTCCTACTGCTGGATCTCTACCTTTGTCATATTTTCTTTACCTTTGTGTACCTTCTTTGTTGATGAAGAAGGAAAGGCACCTCCCACAATTTGTGGGGAAAACACCTGCATGTGGCCTCTTCAATAAGTATGTGCAAATGTGCTCACATTTGTGCCCTTATGCCTAATGACATCAGCTCTTCTAGGTAACCCTGCATGATCATGAAATGGTGATGATGGCGGTGATACTGAGGGTGGCTGATCAGATGGAGGAATAGTAGAGGGATGAGATGGAGGAGGTATGGCTTTAGTATGATGATTAGTGGGATGAGATGAAGAAAGCATACCTTTAGCATGTGGAGCTTATGCAGCAGCGAAAATGTCATTGGCAATGAAATAGTCCCATTAAATATGCAATTGATCAAGGTGATGAAGGATAATAATCTTAATCAATGAGTGATGAAAAATTCCATTCATCTGCTGGTCATAATATCTCTTTTACACAATGGAGGTCATTTTGTCTATACTCCTAAATAAATAGTATGGGATATTGAGGAATTTGACCCTTGTGAAGTGCATAAGCAATTTGATATGGTAGGTGTAGAGCCTAGAGAACCTACCTTCACAAGAGAAGTAATTCATGATGATTTTCATCATGGGGGCATACCTATTAAAAAGGTGGCTAAAAGGGAACACCCTCCTCCTCTCATTGATGTATAGTGGTTTGATGAATGGTTCATAATGTTGATCCTCCAAATCCTTTGATTTAAACCACCTCTCACCCATGTTTGGAATCCTTGTGGCAGCAACAATGATAAAAGTAGACAAAGTGAAGGTCACTCCTGCTAGGGTTACTTGATTATGTTTAAGGTTTGATGCAAAGAGTTTGGTCAAAATAGGGTGATGCTGAGCTCTTTCAATAATTTTGCAAAAATCAAGGCAGCCTACATACTGAAAACATGACACTGCCATTGGTGAAGCCATGAGTTCATTTGTGTTATTTTTCTCCAGCCTTAGGATTTTTCCTCCTTGTGTGGCCTCCTTTGTTTTATGTCCTCTTCTTCTTATGTATCCTCCTCTTCCAAATAGTCTCTATATTCCTCCATAGTGTTTGTTTAAGAGACCCTAGTGATAAGGTAGGTGGGAATGGGAAGTGTAAATAGGTCTAGGAAATAGGGATAGGGATATAAAAATTTGGGGAGATGGGGTGATGGATTATGGAACTGTGGGAGGTGATAGGAGGTGAAAATGTGAAGGGAGTTGGGAATGAAAATTAATTTACAGGTTTATGGTAGAGGTTGCCTAGGGATTTTAGAAACCTAGGTCTTAGGGTTTTATGGGAAACATGTTTAGGGACTAGGAAATGATAATGTAAGGGTAGGTATGGGTTTAATAGTGATGTAGGGAGGTATTGTAGGGTCTATGGGAAGCAAATTTTAGGATAGGGATGAATTTAGGGTTTTGTCCCTTGGACAAGGGAAAATTTTGCTTATGAATCAAAACACTAAAAAGAAATGTTGTTTGAAAGTGAAAATGGGTGGAAAATAGGGTTACTTACTTGGTAGAGGACGAAACAAAGCCTTGTTGAGCTTTTGAGAGGATTTGGAGGTGTTTTGGCAGTTTGGAGGCTCATTCAGAAAAAACGTAGCACCTTACCCAGAAGCGCAGTGCCTGTGTTAAAAAATGCAGCGCTGAAAACTATAAGCATAGTGCCTCTCTTCTAAGCGCAATGCCTTCTTCCCAAGCACAGTGCCAGGAAAAGTTTTTCCTTTGAACCTACAAAGTCGACCTTTTGAGCCAAGGGAGTGTGGTCTCGACCTTTAAGATTCAAAATGGATCTACTTTTGATGTCTTGGTGGCTTTTATACTTCATGAAATTGATGTTTTGGGCCATGGAACCCACTTTCTTCCTTTTGTCATTCACTTTAGTCTTGGAACCTATACCTTTACACTTGAATTTTCTTTGACAAATTGATCACTTGATATACATTGGAAATACTTTGACCTTTGACTTTTGGTCCTTTGGCATTTTGGAACTGAGTTTACAGCTCCGGAAAAGTTACTTATGACATATATTGACATAAAATTACATAAATATAAAAAATAGGATTACATCTATGTTTTTGAAATAAAATTACAAACCAGAATGAAATTCTGAATTGAAATCAAAATTAGAGCTTTGGAAACCATGGTTGCCTGTAAATCCTTTTTAATTGAAAAGGGATATTATTTTGTTCAGTCTCATACCTTTTATGACCTTATGCGGTGAAATGATGTTTTATTGGACCTTGAAAAAATAAAACCTAAAGCCCTGATGGGATCTTGAATGAGCAGACTCCAGTCGGACTTGACTGACACAAAAAATGATGAAATGAGCCTTTATAGTCAATGTATGCTTAGTAAGACACATGAAGGTGGGGCAACAAATATTGATTTTTGAGAGAGAGAAGGGATTTTGACATAGGACTACCATTAGTGAGTAAATTTTTAAAAGAGGACCTAGGTGGAATGACAAAAATTTCAAAATGGGACCCTAATATGATCTAAAAGAGGATTTTTAATCACTAATGGAAGTATGAAAATACTGACTCTAATAGTAGTGTTCATCTCTTCATAGAGGACTCTAACCATGTCAGTCAAGTCATAGAAAACTTTCTTGAATGCTTCCTCTTCTAAAATACCTTCAGTCTCTCTTGCTACAAACATGGTGACTTTGGATTCAAGCTCAAATTTTGGTACTACTTATACCTCTTAAATCTCAATTGAAAGAAAAACTTCAGGTGTTTCAAGTGTTGTTGGAATTGGAGGTTTGGGTGGAGATTTGGCCTTGTGGCTCTCCTTCTTCTGGGCTCTCCTTAGGAGTTGCAACCAACAATTTCCCTTCTCCTCTCTGCAACTTTAACCTTGTAAGCATCACAATTTTACAACCATTAAAACCCTACACGCACAAAACTCAAGCAACCAAGAAAATAAACCTTTTCTCTAATACCAACTTGATCTATTAATGAATTTTATTTTTGGTGTGCTAATTTAAATTATAGATTTATAGACAAATGCTTGTCCATTGCTTCCCTTGCATAGGTTTCATTAGGCTATTTGTGAATGAAAATAGGTAAATTTTATCAAGTTTAATGTGAAATTCATGAGAAAAATAGCATAAAAGACAAGTGTTGAACAACATCAATGAAAAGTACAACAAACCATCAACATGAACACTTAACATAGTGTTTTGATGGAGTTCACCCCTCCTGGGCTACATCTCCTTGGTCTAGCTTCCATGGCTTTGGCCTGTGTATTAGCTCAATATGGAGAAAAAAAATGTTGTTTTCAAAGATATACTACTCCTGAAACCTATTCCAATGTGTTCAAAATGTCAATTTTAGCTAGTAACACATATTCTTGAGCTTAATTTGGTCGAAAAATGCTACAGTTATGACCCACACGGTTTTTCCCTAGAAAACCTCCTCCAAAACTAGAGGAACTCGAGTTAAGATTGCTAAATCTAGAGAACCCTTTGAATTTATCAGACCACTGAATACTCTACCATCTTAATCCATATAATTAATTATCGTTAACCTTGTATTAACTATGGACTAATTTGTAGTTAGTGCTAATTGTGTAGTTCTGAACTATTGTTAACCCACGATTTAAGTGGTAGTGTACACATGGTAGTATTAAATGTTATCGGTTGTTGTGTTGCACTGTCTGATAGAATTAATGTTAACAATTGTCAACATTTTTCCGTGGGTTGGTGTGTTCACATGAGGAGGGTTGGCCCTCCTAACCACCAAATCTAACCATATTAAAGTTCAAATATATGTGAAGAACAACATAGGTTAAGAAACATGCGATAGCATAGATGATTAAGTGCTTTGGTCTATGGAGAGGAGGTCGCGGGGTCGAACCCCAATGCTTTCATAAAAATTTTAGACTACCATAACTCGAACTTTGGGGAGGGACATGTGGCAGTGTCTGGGCTTGCCACTTGTCCCCTCCTCATTGGTCTTGTTCTAAACCAATTGTAATATTCCATGTCACTACCTCTAACAACCAACCAAAACTTGGCACTTGGTGAGCTTCGATTGGATGTTGACCGAACTTTGACGTTGCACAGTCACCTCCCACATCAGCAGTACAAACTACTGACTATGTAGTGATCGTGCATTTTTTCTAAATTTCTCATGTTTGGCAAAGTAGACGTAACTCAATAACTTCCTCGTATGAACTCGGTTTTCAGTGAAATGATTTCTGTTAGGATCATCTTTCTAAGACGGACGCAGTCATTCAGGTTTTGATCCATTCTGATAACTTTGATTTTTCAGCTAAATATTACGCACCTAATCAGTGGGTTCATCCCTCAATCCTTGGAAAGGTCAATTATGCAATCCCTACCTCCTCTTCCTTGAACTCTGTGCACTACCCATCGTCAGTCAACAAGGTCATCACATTGTCTCCTAAAATTTCCTACAATGCAGGACCTTGAAGATTCTCTCCTCATTGAACATTACATAGTTCCAATGGACAACATGGTGATCCCTTGGTCACTATTGAGCTCAAATATGTAATTCCTAGTCTCTCTCTTAGGAATCTTTCCCATTGCCTCAACACAGTTAGCATCTTCCATGAGCAAGAAAAGGTAGAATTCGTGGTTTTCAAACTAATGTTGGATTTTCAAGAGTGGACTTCATTTTCAGGTGTTATCATCTCAAGATGGCAGAGTGACACTCAAGGTATTTTATCAAGAAGAGGTTACAGGAAGGCACTTGTGAAGAAGAAGAAAAGGAGGAACCATCATGAAGGCGATGAAGGAATCTTGGACCATGATGGAGAGATGGAAACTGAAGTTGAATTGGAAGGTTCCAACACTAATTTAGACCCTTTGGAAGGTGAATATGGAGTACAAGAAAATATATATCATGAAGAATTAGAAATCATAGTAACAAGGAGAAGATCTTGGCATTGATGAAATGAATTCTTATGTCACCATCACTAAGTTATGGCTTCTCAAAGTGTCACCACAAAATTCTTGTGTCAATGTATTTTTCCACATCATTTGTGGAATGTAATTATGTAATTTCCAAAAATGAAAAAAATGTAAAATGTGTGGAAACCCAAAGGTACCACATGAAATGTGAAAAGTAGCTACAAAGTTCTAAAGTCATGTAAAATATCAAAGGTCAAATAGGAATTTGAAAAGTCATAGTAGGAGCTCAAAAGTCACGAGGAAGTTCAAGAATCTCAAGGGAGTTGGAGAGTCACCTCACTTGTTATAAATACACCCTCATAGCTAATGCAAATGGAATTTGGACTTTTCACCTTGGATTCTCTAGCTTGGCATAAGAGAGAACTTCATTCTTTGGAGGAGAAAGTAGTGGCTTAATGTTCCACTATTTGGGCTAGTGTGGCAACATTGTAGTTGTGTCTCTTCGAAATTTCACTTAATATATGAAGCTCTTGGAGTTGGCCACTTTCATTCATATGTTGTGAATGATTGTGAGACTATACTTTCATTGTTTGTAGTGTATGTTTATGTTAACACATACTAATGAAAATGAACTATTTTGTTGGCTTCAATATGCACCAAATTGAATGTATGTTGTTACCTGCTTTTATGATCATTGTTATCTCTTGAATTACTTTGCATGTTAATAATGATTCTTCCCATGCTCTTATGTGTCTCTTTTATGATAGTACTATTTATTTTCTTCTAGAGGCTCACTCTCTCTTTCCTTGGCATCAAAGTACCTTAGATACATTGTAATTGTATACCTCATAGTGTCAAATTACTCGCTTGTTTCAAAGATTTTTGTATAATCTCTTATGTTGCTAATTGTGGCCAAGGAAGATTCCTATTATAATGGTGACTAGACCTATTATCTAGATGGGACTCCTACTAAAAAAAAATGTGACCTCTAGTTGGGACTTCATACCGAGGAGACCCCCTATGTTGGCAAACTTTTAGAATTGTCAATAATTCCCCAAGTTGTAATGTTAAATATGATCTATATATAATCATCGATCTTCTTGACCGAATCAAGTCAACTCTCAATACCATGAGAATTACATGGTAAGATGGGTCAACAAAAAACCAAGGGAAATTGTCATGGGTAAGATAAACAATCAAGAAAATCAGATAGGGTAAATTTAGTTTAATGTTCACCCCCATTTACACAGGCTTATAATGATGTAATTACATAATTTACACAGTCTTGATGAGACAAGACAACATATATGTTGCTATTAATAATATTTTTTAAATGCCTTCTTCTTTGATAATTTCCTTGTAAAATAAACATTACAACCTTCATTTTTATGTAGGTTCTTTCCAAACATTCATATGCTTGCCTACAAGGATCAATGTCCTACTACATCACTATTGACATCAACGCCAACATAAAGCAATGCCAACAATCTACCCCTTTGGCATTGATGGGAACCACAACCACCAACTAGAATCAATCACTTGCGGTTGATATCTCTATCTCCTTCATTTACATCAATAGAAAATGGAAATCATATTGTAATCTTATGTTAAATCCTTTCCCTGCTAATACTTGTGGCTAATCCATATTCTTTTATTTTATGTGACACTTGTTAACATATATGGCTAAGAACACAAGATCCACTTTGACACCAATGCTAGGGGATAACAATGGCTACCAATCAAATCACTTGCACCCCATGATCATGTGACACACCTATAAATTAACCATTAGAACTCATAAATCCTACAGCTAATGCATGTGACATGGGAACAAACAAAGTTCATTCTTTAGGTTAAATACTCCAAAAGACTTGGAATATGTAGATCTCCATTGAATTACAAGAATATATATAAAATGTATGAATGAGAATGATGTTACAAATGAGAGTGAGGGGCCCGCCTATATACTAGGAAGGTGCCTCTTCATGGAAAGTCATGTCCCATTTAGACATGCATCTTCAACACTAATTACGAATTAACTAATCATTATTACAATTATCATCATTATTTATATTTAATATATTTTATTCATAGATTTGCCTTCCTCTTCAAAAATATTTGTCCTCAAAGCTCGGTGATGAGAAGGGTTGATCTATTTTTTTATTTCAAATGTCTTCTCGTCTTGGAACTATCATCTTTGTTGATACAATTTGATATGATCCTTGAAGTGACAAATAAAATTATCGAGCTAAGAATAGATATGACCATCCTAAATTAATCTTCTGTGGAATCTTGTGGTTACTAGATACATCGTGTGAATTATTATCACAAGACTGAATTGTACTAACATTAGTAGTCTTTGTAACATAAGTTTGTTGTTTATGTTAAGAGCGATAGGGATTCGTAGATTGATTGAGATGTCAGTTCCTGTGATTCAGATTTAGATAGATATTTATTTTGATTTCCCTTATCATGTGTGGCAATATTTTTATTTACTTCAAGTTCTGATGTCATCAAGTTGGTTACAAAATATTCACTTAATTTGTTTTTCATCTCAACATCTATGTTTTTTTATTTAATTGACATGTCTTCTTCTTGAGTTGTGATATTCACTAGATTGATATTCATTCCATTTTATTCAACTTGAATTTATTTATTTTAATAATTCAATGCTTCCTTCTCAATAAGTTGGTTTACCTTATTTTCCAACGAATTTTTGTCCTTCGTATTTGCGTTAATAATTGTTCACTATGGTCTTTAAGCCAAGAAACTTCTTCATTTGAATCAGAAGTGATTTTGTCAATTTATTTTTTGCATATTTTGTATTGATTTTTCACCTTCTTGAAAAATTACTTTTGAAATATCTTGTATGTATTTGGGTGTTACTGAACTTGGCTTCAATGTAACATCCTAGAGTGTTATTTTCTTCTTTACGTAGAAAAATGTTAAGAACTTCTTTTTCATATTTAATATGAAGGATCCTAGAGTTTCCATCCAGGGTGAACCCAAAATAATGTCACCTTGATTGCTCCATAGGATTTGAACTAAGACTTGCGATATACATGTATAATCATCAATGTTTAGCTTTAATTTGGTTGTCATATTTTTTGTTGCCAAAACAATCTAATTTTTCGATTATATTTGACTCCAGGATCACTAACTAGTTTGTGATTTTAGGCATTATATAATTTATATCTTTGGCAAGTGAGATAAAAATAGTGGTATATTTTCCTACAATAGAACCTTTAATTCTAAATAGCACTGAAGCATAATTACATGAAGTTTCTGAGAATCTACCTTCCTTCATTTCTAAATTAGATGCAATTTTCCTCTTCAATGGTTGACTCAATATATGTATTTTATCAAAATCATAATTATTTTTTTATTTTAAATAAATTAAATAATACTAATATTTTTTTAATAATTAAATTAAATTAATTACTATAACTTAATAACCTTTATGCCTCACGATTGAACAAAATGTCCCCAAAAAACCTTACCAAAATTTTTGAAAGGGTCACGATGTTTGACTCAAGAAAAAAAAAAAGACAAAGGAAGATGTGTTGGGACCAAACCATAGTGGTAGTGTTGACGGGGACTGTCGGGTGAAACAAAGATAGGGAAGCAACGCCGATTACATGCAGGACGAACTGGTAAGAATTGGTGGGTTATTGACAATAAGCAGCGGCAGAAAGGCAGAAGGATGTACTGGATTTGATTTGATGAATCAGGGTTAGTGATGGAAGTAGTTGTGGTATGCAAAGGCAGGAATGTGACTGCTACAACCAGCGAAGGAAGGTGCGAGTAGGAAGTGCGTTCAACGAAGAGTGCGGAATGGGGACTGGTGACAAGGGGTTTGTAGCAGTGGTATAGACGGTTGTTGTGGCAGTTGGATAGTCGACCATGGAGTGGTAGCGACGTCATGTCAATGACAATGTGGCCCATGAGAATTGGTTGGTGGTTGAACAATAGATTGTGGGATGGCAGTGTTGGATGAGATGTCAGCGTGGAGCCAAAAATCTTGATAGATAGATAATGCTTGAATGGTGGCTATGAAAAATAGCATCCCAAAGATGGTGACAACAACTATGGCAGTGCGTGGGAACGCGCAGCATCCAATGATTGTGATAGTATAGTTAGACAAAAATCACAATGGAACATAGCGGTAGGGTGTTGTATGGGCTACAGGCAATAATCGGTGCACTTAAACTATTGATAATGGAGGAACTCACAACGTAGGTAGATTGATGTAGCGGTAAAAGAATTTGAAACATTTTTTTAAAATAATGTTAATCTATTTTTAATACATGCCCTTTTTTCTTGTGTGTGTGTGTGTGTGTCTCTCTCTCTCCCTATATATATATATATAATATATATATATATAATATATATATATATAATATATATCTTTTTCTTTTCTTTTTTAGTATACTTTTTATTTTATTATTATTATATTATTTATATTTTTTCAAATGGCCAAGGGACTAATAACGAAAATGGAGACCCTACAAAATATTTTAGCAAAACATTCCAATGACAACAAGGTTGACGAATTTGATGGCCAAAGGCCTAAACCAGACTAGCTATGTGCAACGGTGGAGCGGCTAGAGGATCGAACAACTCTGATAACAAATGGAATGAACAAAGTTCATTCTTATGGTTAAATACTCCAGAAGACTCGGAATATGTAGATATCCATTGAAGATACAAGAATATGTATCAAATGTAAGAATGAGAATGATGTTACAAATGAGAGTGAGGGACCTGCTTATATACTAGGTAGGTGCCTCTTCATGGAAAGTCATGTCCCATTTAGACATGCCTCTTCAACACTAATTACTAATTAACTAATCATTATTAAAATTATCATCATTATTTATATTTAATATATTTTATTCATAACAGACATCACTGTTAAATAATGACAAATAATGGTCCTTTTATTTACTCATCCATTGTTTGTTCAGTATGGTCCCCATGAGCATGTGGTTGTCTAGGATAGCTGATATCTTCAAAGCATTATCTCCATTGTTTGGGATCCTCTTTCCATGGAGGTATCTACTCTAATAAATGATTCACTGATCTTTCCTTTCTACTCATACAAATACAGAAAGGTGTTTCTACTCACATCTCTTGATTTCTTGATTAATCAACCCTTGTGCAACTCCCCCTAAGCTTATGCACTATCCTTCATGCTTATTAATATCTACCTTTGATATTTCCTTTTGGGAGTTATTCCTACAGACCTGATTAAACATTTGGACTTTTTCACACATGACTCTTCTGCCACAACTTCATATTCTATAATTATTCTCTTCCTCACATCTTGAGATGTTGTATTATGCTCCCCCTAGGACTATGCCAATATTTATTTTTTCTACCTTTTGTAGTGCTCCCTATGTATGTACCAGGAACTAATGGACTTGTTGATTATGCTACATACCACCAACATACAGGGGATCTCCCCAATATGAGGTCCTAATTAGACCTCACACCATTTGGTGTAGGAGTCCCATCCGGAAATACAACTTGGCTACTGTTTAGTTAAAGATCTATCTTGGCTTAAGCTTAGCATGAGAGAGAATCGACATGTGCTTTTGAATGAGAAAGAGAGTGTGCCCTATGAAATGTTCAATTGTATATGTATCAATGTTCTTTCATTGCAAGGGAGAGAAAATGAACATCTAAAAGATAAGTAATAGTACTAATCTAATGGATACACACACATAAATGACAAATAATCGTTAGAAATCAAGAAAAATAGTTCACATAGATGCAATGATCATTAAACCATCATAACACATTTCCAATAGGCTAAGAACCAAAGTCACCAAAACAGTTCAGTTACTTCAATACATGTGAAATCCAACATGAATCATAAACATTAGAAGGGTAGTCTTAAAACATCCACAATCCATGCATGAAAATGTGTTGGAAAAATGGCTTCAATTATTAAGAAAGAGTCCCAAGAGACATAAGTACAATGAGCATCACTAGCTCCAATAATGGAGTGTTAGAGCCACTACTTGCTCCCCCTCTAATTCCTATGGGATAAGCTAAGGTTAAAAGTCCTTTGCTTGAGTAATTAGGATCCTTTTATAACTTGAGACATGACCTTTCATATCCTCATGACTCTTGACTTTACAACTTCTATTAACCTTTGGAATTATAGAGATCTTTGACTTCCAAATGAATTTTGAAATTACGTATAACTCTTGGGATTACATGTCTTTTAGACTTCTATACATGGCTCTTTTGTCCATACACGACTCTTGGACTTCCACTTCTTTTTATTTACAATAATTACACCATTACATCATAATTTCCACATCATAATGTGATGAGGACATGACAAGTCACTATCATTGATGACTAGGACTCACAGTGAATAATGACATGGATTTTTTTCAGTAGGTGACATGGATGCCACTTGTGTCTTATATATTTAATGTCCTTAATGTATTCACCCTCCAAAGGGTCCTTGATCTTATAGAGTCTTTAAGTTGATTTGATCATAAATATTTCAATGTGTTCTTCATTCTCCAATGCTTCCTTTAACTACCCTCTTTTCCCAATATTATTCATGCATGTGTACCGTGTTATTCTTGAAATACCAATAACTACAATCACTCATGAAAAGAAAACATCAGCATAAAAAATCACCTATTTAACATGTATCATGTAGATTTCCTATTTTTGACTCAGGGTGCACTTGGGAGGGTCAAGGAGAACTTTTGGGTGCAAGGGCGCACTTTGAAAGGTTGAAGGGTTGAGGAGATGAAGCTTTGAGGCTTCGAGATGTGCTCATGCACTCAAGAGGAGAGAGAGAAACTAAAGGGAGGGAATAGGGTGCAAGTCCGAATGATGTAGGAGGATCGTTATGGATTTCCATGTGCATTTTGTGATCAAAGGAAATAAGTAGGGCACATGGAGCACTATCAAAGGATGAAGGATGAGGCTTCAGGCCTTTGGGGTGCGCTCATGCACTCAAGGGACTCAATGATGGCACGGGGCATAGAGTTGAAGATTGAAGGGAAAGGCTTTGAAGCTTCAAGGTGCCCTCATGCACTCAAGAGGGCTAAGGATGGTGTAGGGCGCATGACTGAAGGCTAAAGGGGTTAGGCTTCAGGGCTTCAGGATGCACTCATGCACTCAAGGAGGGCACAATTCTTCGAGTCGAAGGAATGTGCTCAAGGGAATACTTGGTTCTAGAGGGTGAAATTCGAAACAATGAAGGGTAATGATGCTTTAGGAGTGTGCTATGTGCTCTTCAAGGGTGAAAACCATAATTCTGAACAATGAAAGATTCCCGCTCAAGGCTTGAGTGTGTGCTTTTATGCTCATTGCCGTAATGGGTTTAGTTGAGCAACCAAAAATTGTCTAAGTCTAGAGGATAGGACCACGGATGAACGCAATGATGTTAGACATGAAATCATGTGCGACACATACCAAATCATTAGTAAAACTTAAAAATACTTTAACAATGATAAATATACATAAAAATGCTAATTTACATATGTTCTGCAAGTACAACAGACAAAGTGTGCACAACTATGACGAAAAGTGTCGTTTTATAACAAATAAATGTGTCATGACCATGAAATGTATTAGATATGTTCTAATCAATGTGATGACACTTAGAAATGGTCAAGAACACATGAAACATTTAGAATGATTTGACATGAAACTCGAAAACTAAGGTGACACTAGATGTGATGATTAGGTAGGCTCCAAAATTTGAAAGTAGTGAAATTTTTGGAGAGTGTTTTAGCAATGACAACACTTAGCGACACACTTGGCGGTCTTTAGTTTCTCTACCTAAGAATAACATTTTAGTTAAAGGTTTATCCCTCCAAGAAGTATTGATTCACTAATTAGATTGCCTTGAATTCCCCCTTTTGACCTAATTATATATATAGTACCTCATTTCCTTTCACTTGGTTCAAACACACAAAAGATATGCCATATCATAATTGTTTCAATCTAGGAAAGGGTAATTTGTGCGAAGAGTTTGAGATATTCACAGTATGAGTTTCACCTCTAATGTTTCTCTACTGCCAGCAGGCTTGGATAGTACCCAAGTAGAGTTACTACATGAGAACAAACATTGCTTCGCTGTCAGCAAGCCTAGATAGTACCCTAGTGAATTGGTTTGCTTCACTTCCCTAAGCAGGAAACCTTCCTCTTCTTTCACCCTTTATTTATTTATTTATAGGATTATGATTTGGCACTTATTAATTTCAACGGTTGGAAGAGGGATCCTGACATATTAAGAGCATAGGAGGTTGCCCCTTTAGAGAAGTATTTATATAACCTTTAATAGTGGTTTGCTCACTTTATATTTTCCCCTTATCCTTTCTCTTCTATATTGGATAAGCATGTAACACACCAAGTAGATATACATCAAGTTCAGGAGTTTGGATACCAGAATAAGGGTGGATATAATAGGTTCCTTGAAGGTTTTCCTTTTGGTTGTATCTTATTTTCCATCTAGACCTAGCTCAACCTATGACATCTTCCCGAACAAAGAAGAAGAAAAAATAGATAGCCAAGCATTGTAGTTGCCACATTTATCTCTTTATTTCACCACAAAGTCCTTTTGAGCCATGCACTTTTCACACAAGGCCTTATGTTTGTAAAATGACCAAGACAAAAAAAAAGACAATACCCAACTTGACACAACACACATATAACTGACATAGACAAAAAGAAAAGAAATAAAAGAAAGAAAATATAGGAAACATAGCTTAGAGTTTTTATTAGAGATATTACTTCAAATATCGACCATTCACAAGAAGAGGGGTAGTCCTCCCATCTAAGGATTTCAACTTGAAGGTATTATGACCGACCTTTTCTTCAATGGTGAAAGTTCCAATCCACGGTGGTTGGAAATTCATGTGTTTTCCTTTCTCTTCAAGGGATTTGTCCCACTTCAATACTAAGTCACCCATGTCGAAACTCTTTGCCCTTACGAATTTCTTATCGAACCAGTGCTTGATACAATTTTGATGGAAGAAAAATATGTCTTTGGATTTGAGCCTTTATTCCTCAAGTTTAAGCAAGGTATATATCCTACTTTGAACTGGAAGGAAAGATATACCTTGGGACTCTTACAAGAGTTGCAAGGCTAGGAGATATAGGTTCGGAGGAATGATATCTTCTTTATTGTATATCAGGAATTACGATGAAGTTTTGAGGGAAGGCTTCAGAGTTACACGATTGACACATAATGCATTTGTCAAAGCATTGTGATAGTTCCTTTTCTCAAAGAAAATGGTTTTCTTTATTATGTAGATAATAATTTTATACAATACCATTTTCTAATGTGAATTCATATTTTTCAACAAAGAAAAATAATTCACATTACAAAAGACAAGAGACGTTGGAATGACAAACTTGGTTATAATATTCTACTTCAAGAAGTGGATGACTTCCTAGTTGTTAACTTATATTAAAAGAAATTCTTATATCCACTGAGTAAAATAAGATGTCGTTGTTAGGATGTATCAGTGTTGCTTCGATGAATTTGGAAATATTTCCCAAATAACATCTAGTCCCCACTGTGGGATGGTTCCTTGATTGTTATTAGTAGCAGTGGGGTATTTGACTTCTAATATCAACTAATGCATCTCTGACAAGTTGGTCACTTGTGAGCTTAAGCATGAGAATATTTGAATAAGGTGGTCCAATAATAACAAACCCTCCTTACTTTATAATAGTTGTATCGCCCACATAGTGACCACCTGCCGATTTTTCGTGTAGGTCTCTTACTACGTTCTCTATATCTTAAGGTTCAAGGCATCTTAGCAAGACACCATTGTGGTGATTTAAAAAAAACTCCATGAAAAATATGATAAGATAGATATTTAAGGCAGGTTTTCCTCATTTTTTATTTGATAAACGTGTGGTCAAGGTGTTGTGCTCTAAAAATTGTTGTATGTTTGAATACCATGGAATTGTAGATTAGGTCTAGGGAACTTGTTCAACATTATACATTTCTATTTCCTACTCCCTACCTAAAATATCTTTCTCGGGATCATCTATCGCTTCAGCTGCAAGTTGACAAAGGCCATGACCTTTAATGGTATTAATTGGTTTAAACTCAAAATAATATTCTTGTAAACGAGTCATCCATTTTACCCTCTTCTCACTTAGCTACTGTTGTACAAAGAATGTTCTAAACCCTGGATGAGGCACAAGTATGGTCATGTGATCTTTAAGGAGATATGGCTCAAAGTATTTTACTACCTTATACATAACATAAGATTATTTATCAATGGCAACTCTCATGAAAGAACTATGTCATTTGTTTCCATAAACATCTTTTTGAGTAAGTACATCTGCAATAACTGAATCTAAAGAAAAAATTTAAAGCAAGAAATATTTGCCATAATTAGGACTAAATAATGTAGGTGTGTTATTAATAGCTTGTTTAATTTGAGTGAAAGCATCATTTTCCCTTTTGTCCCATTTATAAGTCATATCTTTCTTAATCATCTTATGTATATATTTAACTATCTAAGCAAAATAAGAGATGAATTTTTGTAGGAAATTAATTTTCCCTAAGAAATATTGCATAGCTTTATAATTCACTGACAATGGGATCTGAGTTATAGCTTTGACCCTTCCAATATCAACTTTGATTTTACTCTTTACAATGATGTGTCCTAAGAGCGTTCCTTCTGACACACCAAAGATGTTTTTCTTGGGATTTAGATAAATCTCGTATTTACAACATAGACCAAATATTTGTTTCAGATGACGTACATGATCTGATCTTCTTTTAGAAAACATAATTGCATCGTCTAAATAAAAAACTACAATTTGGCCAATCATACCACAGAGTGTGATGTCCATTTCTATTTTAAATGTAGCACTCACATTGATAATCACAAATGAAATATGTTTAGAAGTGAATGTTCCCCACTTGGTCCTGAAGGTAATTTTGAGACAATCTGGTTCCACCATTAGCACTTGATTATATCCAGAAAAACCATCTAGAAGTGAGAACATCTCAGACCGGTATACTATATGCAGAATTTGTTCCATGGATGACACTGAGTAATTATATGTATCTGATGCCTGGTTAAGGTTGCGAAAGTCTATACATAACCTTATCTCACCAGACTTCTTTCTTACTGGGACCAAATTCGAAACCCATGTAGAATGTCTACCCTTGAAAATTATCTGAGCATCCAACATCTTTATTGATTCCTTTTGAATCAGGGGTTCCAGTGTTGGATGAAATTTCCTTAGCTTCTGCTGAAAATGTTTCATCTCTTCTTTAATGGGAATGACATGCTCGATGATACAGGTATTATATGTATTCAAATCATCATAGGTTGATGCAAACACATCACGATACTTTTTGAACAGGTAGATGAATGCTTGTCATCCCTGTGGAGAACAACATGTACCAAGGTTTACATATTTTGGATCGTCTTGAGTTCCCAAGTTGACTTGTTTGGATGACAACTTTGAGCTCCGAGTCTTAGTATTGATTGGTCCTCTGAACTAGTTTTGCAGGTCATATAATTCTCCCATGGACACTACACCTTTAGGCATAATATTTCCTTTCATTGCATTAGATGCCTCCTGCAGAGCCTTGTCATGCTCATCCTCTTCAATGGAAACATCTTTAAACACATTCACGTTAGCCATAAAATGTAGTATTTAATGGTCATTATTGAAAACATGAAAATTAGTGACATGATTAGGCATAGATGGTTTATATATGTCAAGCTAGGAGGTTAAATCCACAAATCAATTGTGTTTTTTCATTAAAAGAAAGCATGGATATATACAAGGAGAGGGAGACTATTGGGTTTCATCTCCTAATGTCTCTTCATATTCCAATTTATTTTATTTTGATATTTACAATATGCACATGGATTTTCCTAATCCAAAATATTAGGTGTCAATATTCCCACCTTAATATGAAGGGATGTTGGTGACTCCAAGCATCATTTTGAATCTTTCAAACTTTCCTCTTCCAAGAAATTTGGTGAAGACATCTGTAATCTGCTCATTTATGGAACAATGTCATAGGTGGATTGTCTTGGCCTCAACATGATGTTGAATCAGATGATATTTTGTATTAATGTGCTTGGTTCGATCATAGAACTTTGGGTTATTGTCCAAATTTATTGCAAAAGTGTTTTCAATCAAAAGAGGAGTTGAATGCACTTTTTTCTCCTACAAATATTCCATAATTTTCCTGATCCACACAATCTCCTTCGTACCTTCAGCTGTTACCACATATTCTGCCTTAGTTATGGAATCCAATAAAATTGATTGTTTGTGTGACCTCCAGGGGACAACTCCTGATCTAAGACTCATAACATAACCTTAAGTAGATAATCCAGTTTATTTATCTCCATCAAATCTGAATCAGAGTATCCAATTAAGTTGAAGTCATCCACTAATGTATACTTGAGTCCAAAGTCTTGAGTTCCCTTAAAGTACTTTAGAACTTTTTTGTAGTATACTAATGACCCTCACAAGGCTTTTGCATAAACCTGGAGAGGATTCCAACAAAAAATGAAATGTATGGTTTGGTAGTAGTTGGGTAGTTGAGACTTCCTACGAGTGTTTTATACATTGTTGCATCCTCGAATTATTTTCCTTCAGTGAATGTGAGCTTTAAGTTTTGTTCCATTGGAGTAGTCAAAGGATTACACTCAGCCATGCTAAACTTGTTCAACAAATCCCCAATTTACTTCTTATGGAATAGGAATATAAAATTTCGATGTTGGGTTACTGCAATACCAAGATAGTAGTGAACTTAACCCAAATCTATCATTTCAAAACATTTCCTTAGTTCTTTCTTTATGGATGCAATGTAAATTTCATTTTTCCCTATCATCAGAAGATCATCTACATACACCACAAGATATACAACTATTTTTCCAACTTTCTTGATGAACAAAGTTGCATCATCAAGATCATAATGTTTGAAATTGATTTTTAGATGATGCTTAGATAAATTTCTCATACCAGGCTCACGGTTATTTCTTGAGTCCATACAAGGATTTTACAATCTTGCATACTTTTTTCCCTAACCCTTCACAACAAATCCTTCTGGTTGGGACATAAAAATATTCTCTTTCAGAACTCCATTCAAGAAATCAATTTTTACATCCATTTGATGGACTTTCTAACCATTCCGAGTTGTCAAGGAAAGGTGTGTTAGAATGGTAGTCCATTTTGTTGTGGGGGCAAAGGTATCCTCATAATCAATTGCTTCCTTTTGTGCAAAACATTTTTCCACAAACCTGTCTTTATGCTTGTCAAGTGAGCCATATGTTTTATACTTGTTCTTGAAGACCCACTTGCATCCTATTAGTTTGATTCCCAATGGAGGATTAACCAGATTCGATGTGCCATTCTTTATCAAAGCATCATATTCTTCCTGCAATGCTTATTTCTATTTATAATGAGAAGCAACTTCTTTGAAGGAATTTGGTTCAAAATATGTAGAAAAAGTTAGTTCACAATCGAAAGAAACATCCATATCAACATGTGAATTAGGATTGTCTGCATCGCCTCCATTTTTTCTAGTTAAGCTTCTTGTTCTTGTCTTTCCAACCTCATCAAGATAAACACTTTCAAGTGTCTTTGTGAGCCATTTTGGAGCACCTTTCTGAGATTACCCAGGCTACACAATTGACTGAGATGGGGTTGAATCAAGATTTAGCCTCCCAATTCTCTCAATCACATCACTCAAAGAGTATTTTTTATCAATAATTGGAGCTTCATGAGGGGGGAGAGTGCTTTAGAAGGTGATTCCACAAATTGATCCATTATAGGGATCCCCCCTTTGAGATGTGGAATCTCATTAACAAACCCTTGAAAATACTTTGCATGTCTAAATCTATCCAAGTGATCAGGTTGCCACTCAACAACATTATCAGTCTTGGAATATTCAAGAAAGATCACATCTCTAGATATTATAAAATTCTTATTCACTTCATCATAGATATGGTATGATTTGGAGGTATCTGAGTACCCCAAGAAGATACAATTTTGATTCCTTGCATTGAATTTGTTTCTTTGTTCCTTAGGTATCAAGGCATAACAAGTGGAACCAAAACCATGAGATGCCTCACAAAGGAATGTTGACATACCACATTTCATAGGGAGTCTTGTTTTTAGTAACATGAGATGGACATATATTATTTATATACACATCACATAGAACTACATAATCCCAAAAAATCAACTTAACATTCTTGAAAAACATCATTGAACGTACCATATTTAATACTGTCCTATTCATTCTTTCAACTACACCATTATTTTGGGGATTATAAGGCATGATTGTTTGATGTTTGATCCCATGCTAGTGAAGATAGTTTTAAAATTCATTTTAAGTGTATTCTTTTCCATTATCAGTGCAAATAGAGCTAATATGAGATTGTGCATCATTTTCAATCCATGCATGAAATTTCTTAGAAGTTTCAAAAGCTTCAGGTTTGTTCTTCAATAAATAAACCCAACACATTCTAGTGTAGTCATTAATAAAAAGCATCATATATTTATTACCATTTACAGAAGGAACAAGCATTGGGCCACATAAATCAGAATGTATGAGTTTAAGTTTTCTATGTTCTCTTTCATTACACCATATGAAATGAAGATCATACCTTTCTCCTTGGAAATGTCTACCCCCTTGCCTCTAAAATTATTCCTTCCTCTTCCTCTTCGGCTACCTCTTCCTCTAGAAGAATCATCTCCCTGATTATTCTCTTTCTGTGTAAGGCACACAACTTCTTCAAAATATTGAGGATTTTCCTTTTTCCAAAAAACCTTCTCTCTTTCAAAAAACGTATTCTCAAGGGAGTCAAAAGAAATCTCCTTAAGTTTTCCACTTGCTTGTAATGACTCAAGATAATGTGAATAAGTGGATATAGTGCCTTGACATAGGCAGTGAGAAGAACATCTATTCCAACACCAGTGGATTTTATGTCATTCATAATGGATCTTATTTCTAATGCTAAGGCAATAGGGTCATCATTTTTCAACTCAATATTGAACAAATTGAGCATCAATTGAACAACTTCAGGTTCAGAGTGTGAGCCATATAATTCCTTTGACTTCTTTAAAGATTTAAGATAAATTGAAAATGGTGAAATATGATGACTTACCTCTTCATTTACTAATGTTTCAATCAAGTCATAGTCCTTATTGTTCTTGTTTTCCCAAATGAAAATCTTCTTGTCTTAAATGGGCTTTTTATGTGCATTGTCTCCTTCTCCTTCATAAATTCCTTTCCAAAGTTAATTGAAAAGAGGGTGTGTTTTATATTCCTAGACCACTCATGGTAGTTCTCTTTCCCAATGATAACTACTCCCACTATGGAGATGAGTGAATGTATCATATAATCTGATCATTCAAATGCACGGGCTTTCAATTTATGCACTAGTTCAAACACACTAGGTCACAGCCTTCAAAAAGCATTGAACACGTAATTCATAGCATATAGCACAATGGATGGTATTTTTAGAGATTCTGTACAATTAACACAAAATTTAGCATTCACCATTCACACTCTCCATACAATGGACTATCAGATGCAGGTTGGACCAATAAAAGGGATGCTAAAGAACTGTTTCAATGATTACCACATGTCAGATTCAATGCAACATATGGGGAATCAGCTTCCAAGAATCAATGCGTAGGAAATTGGATAGAGAATATTGTAGCGAATAGGAGTTACAAGGGAATAAAAACTTAATTTTGGGGGTTGGCTCTAATACAATGTCAGGAAAGGAGGGTAACTCCATGAATCAATTATGCTTTTACATTAAGAGAAAGCATATATATATACAAGGAGAGGGATACTATTGGGTTTCATGTCCCAATGTCTCTTCATCTTCCAATTCATTTTACTTTTCTATTTATAATATGTACATGGATTTTCCTAATCCCAATTAGATTAGGCATCAACAATATATAATCTCTATAGAAAAACCAATTTTCAACGACGACATTCTAGCGGTTCCATTAGCTAAGGAATCTGCTACGACATTTCTAAGCCTTGGAACATAAATGATATTGAAAGCTTTAAAATAATTAATAAATCACCATACCATATGTTGGTAGTTTTTAAGATTTGGTGAAACACAATGGATAATATCTCGTACGTTACGAGTGACCACTTCTGAGTCACCAAATACCTTGAGTAACTCTAACTTCATATCGATGGATTTCTTTAGTCTAAGCATGAGTGCTTCATATTCTGTAGTATTATTTGTACACTCAAACTCAAAATGGCATGATAGGATGTGCTTCTTATTGCATGGTTCTATGAGTACACAACCAACTCTAGATCCATCATGAATCCTTGAACCATCAAAGTAGAAAGTCCAAGTATTATTAGCTACTAAATGGATTCATATACTATTATTACTATTACTATGTACATCTATATTACATTATTAATTAGCAATAGTTGGAGTTTAAGGAAGGAGATACAACTGTGTATCAGATGGGACGGGTGATGGTTGTGCTTGATAACATGGTGATCAATTTCCAAAAAGAAATTCCAAAGATTAAATCAGTAAAAGAAAAAGGCTCATTATGACTCTAAATTGGTCTCCTAGTGTATTTCATGTATGGTTCACTCTCCACTCGAATCTAGTTGTTTATTCCCTTATATGAAAGCCATAAGTGTGATCAATATGTAGAAAAATACCCTTGTTATTTACTAAACCAGTCTCTACTCAGGAGTACCCAATAGGCTTCAAGGATGTCCACAATTATAATGTTTATACATTGGTGTACTTGGTGGTCAGATGATAATCATATAATAACATTCTTAAGTTCACCAATATATTGGGAAAAAGATTTGTCCATTTGAATGATTTTTGTATCATTTTTATCCCATTTAGCATTAATATTCTTATCAAAAGATAATGGCATTACCTTCAAAAATGCACTTGAATCAACTAAATAATTACGGACATTGTAGTTACAATTTTTGAAAGTTAGCAAAAATGGGGGGAAGATATTATTAGCATCTAAAGTTACAACATTAACTACAAATTCGAGAGTTATAAAAGACTTAGAAGACACCTTTTGAGAAGTAGAAGTTTTGTCACCTGATGAAGGTTGTGAAAATGTTTGGAAAAGTAGCTCAAGTTGGCATGGTATCTTCATGAGCTCAATGATGGAGATGTTTCCATAATATCTCTTCAAACATTCAATGATATTATAATCAATCGTTTCACCTTTGGAAGGCAGTGTTGAAGTGTCTAGAGGAGTAACTTTATTTGACACTTCTGGAGTGATGGAGTTGCTTTTGTTGTTAGTGGAAGTATTCTTATAAGCAGTCACATTTCCAGACTTACTTTGTGCATTCTGAGCAGTATTGGCTGATGGTGACATCCTTCTTAACAATTTCTCCTTCAATGTATGTCTCATCACCTGTTTTTCAAAAATGGGCCCTTGGCTCCTAAAATTATGTCGACCATTTTGTTTCTAAGGAGGGGCTTTGCTTTGCGGCGATGCTTCAACACTCTTCTTGTCAACATTGAGAAAAATCAAAATCATTAACTGCAAGTAAAATACTTGTACTTTCCTCAGCCACTGCAGGTTCATTTGTTTCTTTTGTCTTCTCAAAATGCTCATATGCTAGTAAGGTATAAGCATTTTTTGCGGCCATAACATTCATGATGTGGTTACACTATGGGAATGTTTTCTATGAATGCCATTTCTGATGGAAGGAACAATAGTTATCCATTTCTATACTTTCAATATTCAACACAACATTTGAAATCTGGGAAGATTTAATTGGTTGGTTGTTGTTGTTGTTGTTTTTATTCCTACTAAATGGGAAAGACTTGGGGAGCCTGCTACCGATAGAAGCCTCATTTGACCTTATCTTTAATTCTGAAACCTTGTTGGTAAGTGCCTTTAAAGATCTAGTCAAGTTGTTTATATCCACAAAATCCATTTCTTTGGCCTTTCTTGAAGAAGGCTGAGACTTTTTGATGATCTTCTTGGAGTCTTTAGATTCATCATCATATGTAATAACTCCAATGGAACACAAGTCTTTCTCAATGGCGATTGCTTCTGCGAAGTTTAGAGCCAATGTCTCCTTTCCATCTCGTTTAACAAAAGATGAAATGTTTGTGGGCAAGGCAGTTGTATAGTAATTGAATCATGAGGCTACGTATATGGGGGAAACTTATTCAATATATGGTTAAACCTTTGATTGAAATCCTTAACTTTATCCTTTTCCCCCATATTAATGTTTCCAAACTCCTTTAACAACATGGTGGGAGTCTTTTAATTGGTGAATTTTTCCAAAATAATTTCTTAAACTCCCTCCAACCATGGATTGAATTGACAGGAATACTATGGTACCATGTTGTTTCTCTACCCTCTAAAGTGAAAGGGAAATGCCTATAAGGAACATCATCGTACCATAATTCTAACATCCATAGATGCATGTGGTAATCATCGATATGATCTTCTCCATTAGTCTTCTTGTCAATGTCAAACTTTGATAACAACTTCTCCAGATTCTAGGGCATTCTATGAAGGTTATCCAGAAGAGTGAGCGGCCCTTGGTCCATCCAATCCAAGTCCGGATCTACCATGTCTTTGTTGAAAATAGCAACAAGAAATGCTAAAAGTAGCATTGCTATAAATATCATTTCAGGAGAGATTCCAATTTTAATTAGTCCTTGAATTAAAATTCGAATTTAGTCTCACTAGCTATTTGAAAATAATTAATTAATTCATCTTGAGTTAATTAGTTGGAGAAAATCAAACATGAAGTCTTTGTGAAGACATGCAACAGTTATCTCTTTGATTGAGGAAGTTATCCCTTAATTAAGGAGATAACAATGAGTTGTATTTGAGTTGTAATTAGTTAGCTTAGTTAACTATGTTAAGTCCAGTTAAATTAGTTCCAAACAATTGGAGGAACTAATTGTGAGTTCAGTTAGTTAATGCGTGCATGCACGCAACTAGTGTTCTCCAGATAACTGAATATTCTCTCATAAATAATTCATGCATGTCAATTCAGAGAAAGACCTAGTTGAGATTAAAGGAAGGGACAATGTACTATTAGATGGAGGAATTTTCCTATAAAGGAAACTCATCCATGCAGAAGGAATTCATCTCCTTAAGGATTCCGCAGTTATTTCAGAGGTTAGTGTTGTGTGTGAGGAGAGAATCACACAGGATGCAACTAGAGGACCCAGGACAAACTACGGAAGGAAATAGGCAGCTTTGAGGACTGAAGGAAGGCATATTTGTTGTCTATTCTATCTATGAGCAGCAATGCAGTATTGCACCGAGAGATGGATAGCTTCAGAGCTAAAGCTTTGTGTAATCCTGAGATATTTCCACTTGTATGATAATACAGATAATGGGGTTTTTAGCTGAGGCTTCCCCCAAAGTATTTTATATGCTTCATGTGTATGATTTCTTCTTCATCTTTTACATGTGTTCTGTTTGATCTTGCTCAAAATCGATTAAGCTTCCGCAAGTTTGTTTGTAGAGTAGATCAAGTATTTTGCTTTAGTATATTGCGTTATCAGGTGACCTAGAGTGGGGACTTCTACATGGTATCAGAGCTAGCTGATCTATAGAGAAATTTCTACATGGTATCAGAGCCAAATTTATCAAAGCAAAGTTTATCGGAGCAGTGAACAATATACGAAGAAGAGAATTTGAAGTAAAAAAAAAACTTGGGTTGTGCGTTTTCAGAGCAGATCTGAAAATTTTTGTGCAAAATTTTCAGAAACAAATAGTAGATCTAGATTCCTTGTGGAAAAATACCCAAATTCAAAAAATAAATCGATTGAATTAGAGTTCAGATGAGGGAGATATCACTGATTTAAAATCAGCTCTTTTTCCAAGAAAATTTCGTGACGGTGGGAAAGATGAAACAGATTGGTGTGCTAGCCAAGAACTTGTATGCACTTGAGGTACAAGATGCATGCAAAGCCTTGAGGAGCAAGGAAAATTTTCGATACTTGGTGGTCAAGAGGGAGAGTAAATTACCTCTGAACATGCAGCACTAGAAGAAGTCTCAGAGAATTGTGGAGGAGCCACAATTGGTGAAGCAGCGTTAGGAGGTTGTGGAGCAGCCACAATTGGAGAAACTGAGATGAGACCAAGTGGAGGCATCCACTCATGCAGAGACCTCTAGTAGGGGGAAATTTCGATCCAAGTGTGCAGAGGGATCACATGCAGCATACCTCCAGGTGTGAGGTGGGGTGATGTGAAGTGATAGTCCCAAGAAGGCTGAAATAGGGGCAGGATTTTTGAGGTACCCAACCTCTTTGATTAGACCTTGCTATGGGAACCTTGACGAGGAATAGAAAGACTAGATGAGTGGGTAAAGATGAATGTGAATGGAACGATAGAGAGAGCTATAGTGCAGGAGTCCCAAGGTAGCACAAAGCTAGCAGGATGCAGCAATGTGAGAGGCATAGGAGTGTTGCACCAGTGTAGGATGGCATAGAGAGGTGTGTAATGGTGTGAGATGCATGGAATTGTTGCAGCAATGCAGAGGTTAGAGAGGGAGAACTTGTTAGCAGCAGAAGGAGCTTTAACATCAGAGGGTGTTTCTAGCCCAACATGGAGGTCAATTGGGAGATCAATTACTTACTTCTTAGTAACTGAGTTGTAGTGCAACAGTGGGAAACACGATGCAACATGATGAGAGGAGATGCAGTGCAGATGCAGTGCTGGGAGATAGGACCAGCAACAACACGGATGTAGTAGGAGGAATTAGTGTGATTGATGCAATTAGAGATCAAAGTGACAAAGGCTAGAGCAGTCAGATACTGAAGAGCACAAAGGTACATAGTTTTCAGTTGACAGAGGCAATATCAGCCAGAGACTTTGATTATAGAAGCATCATTCTAATTCAAGTTGGATATTTTTTGTGTTCCTAGAGGTTCTGGAGCAACAACACTTGAGAGAAGTGTTGCATGCAAAACATTCCAAAGGTGCAGGATTGGGTTTGAGTTAAACACCTTTCTTGTTGAGAGGGAATGTTGAAAATAGCAACCAGAAACGCTAAAAATAGAATTTCTATAAATAACATTTCAAGATATACTCCAACTCTATTGGAAATAGAAAAAAATAGAAATGCTAAAAATAACATTGCTATAAATAGCATTTCGGGATAGATTCCAGTTTTAATTAGTCCCTGCATTAAAATTGAGAGTTAAAATTTGAATTTAGTCTCACTAGCTATTTGAAAAATAATTAATTAATTCATCTTGAGTTAATTAGTTGGGGAAAATCAAACATGAAGTCTTTGTGAAGAAATGCAATAGTTATCTCTTTGATTGAGGAAGTTATCCCTTAATTAAGAAGATAAGGATGAGTTGTAATTAGTTAGCTCAGTTAACTGAGTTAAGTCCAGTTAAATTAGTTCCAAACAGTTGGAGGAACTAATTGTGAGTTCAGTCAATTAATGCATGCATGCATGCAACTAGTGTTCTCCAGATAACTGAATATTCTCTCATAAATAACTCATGCATGTCAGCTCAAAGAAAGACCTAGTTGAGATTAAAGGAAGGGACAATGTATTATCAGTTGGAGGAATTTTCCTATAAAGGAAACTCATACATGCAGAACGAATTCATCTCCTTTGGGATTACACAGTTATTGCAGAGGTCATTGTTGTGTGTGAGGAGAGAATCATACAGGATACATCTAGAGGACCCAGGAGAAACTACGCAAGGAAATAGGAGGTGTGGAGGATTGAAGGAAGGCATATGTGTTGTCTACTTTGTCTATGACAAGCAATGAGGGATTGTACTAAGAGTTGGATAGCTTGAGAGATAAAGCTTTGTGTAATCCTGAGATATTTCCACTTGTATGATAATAGAGATACCAGGGTTTTTAGCTGAGGCTTTCCCCAGAGTATTCTTCTGTGTTTCATGTGTATGATTTCTTCTTCATCTATTATATGTGTTCTATTTGATCTTTCTCAAAATCGATTAAGCTTTTGCAAGTTTGTTTGTAGAAGTAAATCAAGTATTTTTCTTTAATATATTGCATTATCAGGTGATCTATAGTGGGAATTTCTACAGTCTTTGTCTCTTTTCTCCTCCACCTTTTCTGAATCTGACAAGCCTTCTCCTTCACCGTTTAAACCATCATTAAACTCAAAATTAGCTCTCAGCTATTCTTCATTAGAAAGACCAAAATATTCCTCGTACTCTTTGTAAATGGGTGGAAGTGATTATTGTTGAACTATGTCTTCTAAAGATTGCTAATTCCTCAAGGGTTGCGAAAACAAATTTTTCACCGATGCAACTAACACACTAGTATGATTTGTTTCTTTCTTCTTAGGATGATGAGGAAGATGACGAGAAATAGAGAGCAAACATATAACTTTCACAAACTAACAGGTAATAGGATGAAGTGCCTATAGTTTTTGTAGGTAACCTCCTATGCCAACTCTGAACTAGGCTGAGAAGACCCTACTACTGGAATAGGAGTTGGGATAATGCTCAAAATCTTACTACCTTGTCCAAAATATGAATGATTGGGATGTGTAGAGTTATCAACCATAAAAAATTGGCTTCCCTCCTTCTAGTGCCATAATGTTGATGGTGCTAGATACCACATACATACATGGGATATCCCAGCTATGAGGTCCCAATTAGACCTCACACCATTTGGTGTAGGAGTACCACTTAAAAATACAACCTAGTTTCTATTTACTTAATGATCTGCATCGGCTTAAGCAATTAGAATGAGAGAGAAGTGCACATGTGCTTTTGAATGAGAGAGAGAGTGTTCCTTTTGAAATGTTCAGTTGTAGATGTATCAAGGTTCTTCCACTGCAATGGAGAGAAAGTGAGCCTCTAAAAGATAAGTAATAGTACTAATCTAATGGAGACACACACACATAAATGAGAAAGAATCATTAGACACCAAGAAAAATAGTTCACATATATGAAACAATCATTAAATCATCACAACACATTTCCAATGGGTTAAGCACCAAAGTCACCAAAATAGTTCAATTACTTCATTACATGTGGAAGCCAACATGAATCTTAAATATTAGAAGAGTAGTATTTAAAACATCCACAATCCATGCATGAAGATGTGTTGGCAAAGTGGCTTCAAGTATTAAGCAAAAGTCCCAAGATACATAAGTACAATGAACATCAATAGCTTCAATAGTGGAGTGTTATAGCCATGACTTGCTCCCCAAAAGTCATATCTCTATCTCTCTAATATCTATGGCAGAAGCCAAGGTTAAAGTTTTTTTGCTTGAGTAATGAGGATCCTTTTATAACTTGAGGCATGACCTTTCATATCCTCATGACTCTTGAATTTCCAACTTCTAATGACCTTTGGACTTCTAGAACTCTTTGAATTCCAAATGAATTTTGAAATTACGTATAGCTCTTGGGATTACATGTCTTTTGGACTTCTATACATGGATTTTTTGTCCATACATGACTCTTGGACTTCCACTTATTCATCTTTACAATGATTACATCATGACATCATAATTTCCACATCATCATGTGATGAGTTCATGACAAGTCACTATCATTGATGACTGGGACTCATAGTGGCTGATGACATGGATTTTCTTTAGTGGGTAACATGGCTACCACTTATGCCTTTGATCATTCATGTTCTTGATGACTTCACCCTCCAAAGGGTCTTTGATCTTATGGAGTCTGTAAGCTGCTTCAATCATCAATATTTCAATGTGTTATTTGTTCTTGAATTCTTCCTTTAACTACCCTCTTTGACTGGTCTTCTTCATGCATACTTGTTGTGTGGTTTTTGAAATACTAGTAACTGCAATCAATTGTAGAAGAAGAATTTGGATTATCCACAGTAGTTTTCATAGTTTGTCGACAATTCAAATCCCAAAGTGGATCCATCATTAGGATGATGCTTGACAGAAAAGCTATAGCTAAGAGAGTATGAATAAATAAATAACAAAATAACAAAATAAAACACAAAATGAAAATAAAATCATAAGGGTCAGCTAAAAACCTTAAATACCAATCTTACACTAATAATATTAATAAAATAAAAACTAAATAAACCTAAGATGATAATATAATTAATAATACTATTAAAATTTTATTTTAATAATATATAATGTTATTAAATTTTAATATTAAAATATTAGATATATTTAGTTATAAGTAATATTACTCAATTAAAAAAAAAAACTAATATTAAATTAACGATATGAATATTGAAATTAATGAGTTAATTAATAGAACCTATGTCACTATAATATTAACTATTATTAAAATGTTATATTATTTTTATTTTATCTTAATATTACTAATTATTATTATTATAAGAGAATACTATAAAATGAGGGTTAGAAACTTATACCTAAAATGATGAACTTAAGAGGAATTGGTAGAACTAACCTATCTGATTAGAGGAAGCCAACTCCTATTGATCTCAATGCCACCATCCCTATTGAGATTTTGTGAATCCTTCATTATTTCAATTTCCTACCTGATCTTCCTTTTCTGATAGTGGTCCTCCCTTGCAATGATCCTATCATCTTCCAAGAAAATATGATGCTTCATTTTTAGGCATGTTTGACAAAGGCTAAAGTAAGAGATCTTTCATTTTTAATGTCACCTCTATGTTATTTCGGTCTCTTTTGCAATGAAAATCTTGTTTCTCCAATATAACTTTTTCCACAAGAACAATCAATTTTGTAGACTCCCTTAAGTTGGTGTTGCTCAATTTTATCCTTCATGGTTTTCATTCCTTTCTTGATTGTCCCTGTTACTGAAAATGAGTGAAAATGTCCTTTCTACCCAAAACCTTAGAAATCTTATCAGTAACCCCCTGAACGTAAGGAAGATATACTTTATCATTGTGAGTGTGAGGGTATTGTGGGCTCATCATTAGGGGAGTTTTGAGGTCTAAAATTGGCCTCCTAATAAAATTATAAAAATAATAGTGGAAATAATAAAATAAGATTAGATTACATCATCAAATTTTAGAAGGAAAAAAGACACAACTATTAATTCAACTCATATTTTCAACTTATCTCTTGATGGGTTTACTCATATTTTGAGAAGACACACTTGTTGGATGCATAATTTGATTCCTCATCCAAGGAGTACCCATGTTGCATACTTTCAATGAAACCTACTACATGAAAAATTATAAATACATGGAAATGTGATTACAATCACATTTTTTTTTCTTTTATGGATTTCTCATTTTTCTTTTCTTGTAGCAGGGTCCATCAAAAATATGCAACATGGGTACTCCATGGTTGAGGAATTAACGTTTGCATCCAATGAGTACTCCCACTCGAAATTTCAGTGAAAAGTTAGGGAGATAAGTTGAAAATACGAGTTGAAAAAGTAGTTTTATTACTTTATTATTTTCTAATCTTTTACCTTTTTACTTAAAAAATGGTGAATCATCCCCCATGGTTGACATTATCATCTTGAATCCTATTAGTTCTTATAAATTTTACTTTGTTTGTACATTTTTTTTTTGAGGCCCATTTTAGACCTCAAAATTCCCCTAATGATCTCCCTCTGCTCTTCTTATAGCCCTCCTAATATCTTGATTCTTGTATCCTAAGTTTCTAAAAGTGGAAATCAAGTGCTTCTTTTGTTCATCTACGTGCTCAAAATCAGATATTTGAAGAGATCTAACAATAAGAGTATTGAGGACACCAAACCTCTAAGAGGGATGATGATATGAATCAACATGTCAGTAAATTTATGTGTGAGTTTTATTTCTAAAAACTAAATGTCCTAGTGTACCATCCTCCTTCCTGGTCAATTAGAACATCTAGGAAAGGTATGTTATTATTTTCTTCTAATTCCATAGTGAACTTAATTTCAAAGGAGATAGAATTAAGTTGATTTAAAAGCTCTGCTTTACCATGTGTCCCTTTTACGTCTGTGTCATCAACAAATATTTTCCACCAAGCATGGTTTAAAGGGTAGGATTAAATGGCTTTCTTCTCAAAGTAATCCATATATAAGTTGGTAACAAATGGCAAAAGTGCTGCACCCATTACAACTCCAAATATTTTCTCATAATAATTCTCTTGGAAACTAAAAAATGTAGAATTTAGACAAATCTCAGCAAGTTTTGTAGTTTCAAGATCAACAACCTCTTTGACAATCTTAATGGCCTTGTCTAAGGGAATTTTGGTGAAAAGGGACACCACATCAAAACTAACAAGGATATCATTAAGATCTATTCTCTCTCTTTTCAAAAGCTTGATAAATTCACTGGAATCTTTAATAAAAGAATCAATGTTCCCAAGAAGAGGCTTAAGATTTAGCGCAACATACCTTTCTAACCCATACGTGGGTGATTCAATGGTATTGACTATTGGCCTAAGAGGAGCCCCTTCTTTGTGAATCTTTGGTAGCCCATAAATTCTGGGGGTAACCTCACATGAAGGTGTAAGCTTCTTCTTCAATTTTTTTATCAAGGTTGGATTCCAAATTCCCATCCTAACTTCTTTTATGACCCTGAATATGGGATTATAGTTGAGTTTCTTGTAGCTATCACAATTAAGATGTTCATTCATCTTAAGAATGTAGTCCTCCTTGTCCATAACAATTGTGGCTCCACCTTTGTATTCTTTAAGAACTACAATTTTGTCATTATTGCAAAGGTCTTTGAGAACAATTTGTTCCTTTTTATATAAATTGCTTCTTGGGGGTTTGGCTTTTCTCAAAATGAGGGCACATTCTTATCTTAGCCCCTATTTTTCTTCCAAGCAAAAGCCTTGAATCCCATATTCTATACTGCAAATGATGTTTTCAATAGGAATGTTTTTTTGTGCAATAGAAAAACCTAGGCCTTTGTTAAGAACATTAATGGTCTCCAAACTTAAATCCTGAGATGACAGATTGACTACCTTTCTCCTTAGTTCAATACTTGGGCCAAGGTCATTGTTTCTGATACAATCATTACTTTTGATAGCTACACATGTTTTCAAAACTAGTGAAATGACTTTATTTCTAATGTCTTTGTTCTCAATACCTATGACGTTGCATTCACTATCAAATGAGTTGAAATCATTTCTCTTAATAATGTATCCATTATTGACTCTCTCAAAGATACTACCATTTTTAAAGTTTCTCTTAATTCTCATGACGCAATTTCCTTTGAATTCATTGTTCTTGTTTCCTTCTCTATTGATCATGTGTCCTATGCTACTATCTTCGATTTTCTATCTCCATCACTATTATTGACTAATCTCTTTAAGTTGATGATGCTACTATCATTAAGGATGTTAATGGTGTCGCCCAATCTATCCAAATTTTTGAAGTCGTTGTCTCCATTGTCCTTGGATGGTGCCCTAACCACATCCTCATTATCATCACTACATTTAATGATGCTAATTCTTTCTTCTTTGATGTTGCTAATTCTTTCTTCTTTGATGTTGCTATTTTCATTAAAAATGCCTTTGATATCATGGTTATTATGTGGCTTTACTAGGTTTCTACCTTCTTTCTCGCTACTTTCATTGCTGACGACTAAGCTTTCTCTGATTTCATTGCTTCTAAAGATGTTGCCCTCTCCATCTATGTTGTGAATGATGTTATTGCCTATGATATTGCTCCTATTAATGCCTTTAATGTTTTTGTTTTTGAAACTGTCTAAGCTCAATATGCTTTCTATGTTATTTATGTTTTCCAAACAATTTAATTTTTTTAAGCTTCTATCCTTGTTGTCCCTATATTGTGCATTAACCTAAACATTTCTATAATTGTTGTTCCTTATATTATTGTTAATTATTTATCTAGCGCTGATGTCTACAGGTTTCTATTCATTTTTATTTTTATTTTTATTTCTATTCCAAAGACCCATGAAGTTATTAATTCCTAAAGGGTTCCTCTCCAATTCCTCTTTAACTTTATTGATAAGTTTAGAGTTGATCGGATCTGCTAGGTTAATGGTGTTACCTCCTTCATAGTGAACAACGATGATATTATTAATATTACCCACATAGCGTAAATATTCTTTGGAAGGAGCGACATTAACCCTAAGATTATTAATTCCTTAAATGAAATCACTCATGAAAAGAAAACATCATCCTGAAAAGTCACCTATTTAACATGTTTCATGCAGATTTCTTGTTCATGAATCAACAATGCACTTGGGAGGGTCAAGGAGAACTTTTGGGCACAAGGGTTCACTTTGAAAGGTTGAAGGGTTGAGGAGATGAATTTTTGAGATGCGCTTATGCGCTAAAGAGGGAGAGAGAGAGAAACTCAAGGGAGGGCATAGGGCGCAAGTCTCGAGGACGATGGAGGATCATTTAGGCTTTCCAAGTGCACTATGCACTTAAGGGAAATAAGGAGGGTGAAGGTCACATTTTTGAAGGATGAAATATTTGGCTTTAGGTCTTTGGGGTGTGCTCATGCACTTAAGGGACTCAAGGATGGAACAAGGTGCAACGTTAAAGGTTGAAGGGAAAGGCTTTAGAGCTTCCGGGCACGCTAATGCTCTCACGTGTCCAAGGAGGCCATAAGGTGCATTGGTGAAGGTTGAAGGGGTTAGGCTTCAGCACTTTAGGACGTGCTCATGTTCTTCAAGTCGAAGGAATGCGCTCGAAGGAAGACTTAGTTCTAGAGGGTGTAGTTCAGAACAACGAAGGGAAATGATGCTTTAGGAGTGAACTATGTCTCATGGAGGGTGCAGGGTGCACTTCGAAACAATGAAGGATTGCCACTCAAGGCTTAAGAGTGTTCTTTTGTACTCATTACCTTAATGGGTTCACTTGAGCAACCAAAATTTGTCTATGTCCAGGGGATAGGACCATGGGTGAACACAATGATTTTAGACATGAAATCATGTGTGACACATGCTGACTCATTAGTAAAACCTAGAAAGACATGAAAAATAGTAAATAGACATCAAAACACTAGTTTACATACACTACCCAGGTACAAAGGACAAAGTGTGTGCAATTGCGACCAAAAGTGTTGTTTTACAACAAACAAAGGTATCATTACCATGAAATGTATTAGAGATTCCAATCAATGCGATGACACTTAGGAATGATCAAGAACACTTGAAACATATAGAGTTACTTGAAACAACACTTGACGACCAAGGTGACACTAGATACGGTGGTTAGGTAGGCTCCAAAATTTGAATGTAGTGAAATTTTTGGAGGGTATTGTAGCAGCGACAAGACTTGGCGACACACTATGTGGACTTCAGTTTATCTGCATAGGAATAGAATTCCAGTTAAAGGTTTAGCCCTTCCAGAAGTATTGGTTCACTAATTAGATTTCCTTGACTTCCCCCTTTCAACCTGGTTATATACAGAGTACCTCACTTCCTTGCACTTGGTTCAAACACACAAAATATATGCCCTATTGCAATTATTTCAATCTAAGAAAGGGAAATGTGCACGGTGATTTTAAGATATTTAGAGTATGAGTTTCTTCTCTGGTGTTTCTTTGCTGCTAATAGGCCTTGACAGTACCCTAGAAAAGTCACTGCAGGAGAAAAAATGTTGCTTCGCTACCAGCAGGCTTGGACAATACTCGAGGAAGTTGGTTTCTTCACCTCCCTGTGCAGTATGCCTTCACTTCCTTCACTCTTTATTTATTTATTTAATAGGATTGTGCTTTGGTACTTACTATTTTCAATAGATGGAAGAGGGATCTCAACTTATTGAGAGAAGAGGAGGTTTCCCCTTTAGAGAAGTATCCATATAACCCTTGATATTGATTTTCTCTCTTTAGATTTTCCCCTTATACTTTCTCTACTAGATTGGAAAAGTGTGTAACACACCAAGTAGATACACATCAAATTTAGGAGTGTAGATGCTAGAAAAGGGGATGATATAATAGGTTCCGTGAAGTTTTTCCTTTTGAATGTATAGTATTTTCCGTCCAAACTTATCACAACCTATGGCATATTCCCAAACAAAGAAGAAGGAAAAACAGATAGCCAAGCGTTGTGGTTTTCAAATTTTATCTTTTATTTCACCACAAAGTCATTTTGAGTCGTGCATTATTTATGTACAATGAACATGAAAAAAATAATACAGGACCCAACTTGACATGACACACATATAAATGACATATACGAAAAGAAAAGAAATAAATGAAATACTATATAGGAAACACAACTTAGAGTTTTATTGGAGATACTGCTTCAAATCTTGGCCATTCACGGGGAGAGGGTCAGTCATCCCATCTAAGGATTTCATCTTGAAATCATTATGATGAGATTTTATTTGATGGTTAAAGGGGAAATCCATAGAGGTTGTAACTTCGTTTTTTTCCTTTCTATTCGTGGGCTTTGTCCCACATCAATACTATGTCACCCACATTGAAACTCTTTTCTCCTACAGATTTATTGTCAAACCAGCACTTGATATAGTTTTGATGGATGCAAATTGTTTCTTAGGCTTTGAGCCTTTCTTCCTCAAGTTTAACCAAGGCATATATCCCTCTTTGAACTAGAAGACAAGTTCTGCCTTGAGACTCTTGGGAGAGTTACAAGGCTGGGAGATATAGGTTCGTAGGGAAGATAGCTTCTTTTCCCTATGCCAAGAAGTATGGTGAGGTTTTGAGGGAATTCTTCAGAGTTACACAATCATCCTATAACACATTTTTCTAAGCATTGTGTCAATTTCGTTTCTCAGAGAAAATGGTTTTCTTGATTATGCGAATACGATTTTTATTTTTTGATTTGGTTAAACCATTTCCCTACGGTTAATAGTTAGATGCATGCTTTAATACAATACCATTTCCTAATGTGAATTCATAAAGTTTAAATGAAGAAAAATAATTCATAATATCAAATACAAGAGATGTTCGAACACCAAACCTAGTTATAATGGTCTGCTTCAAGAAGTGGGTGATTTTTTGGTCATTAACTTGTCTTAAAGGAACTACTTCTGTCCACAGAGTAAAGTAATTTTTCATTGTTAGGATGTATCGATGTTTCTATGAAGAATGTGGGAATATTTCCCCAATAACATCTAGTCATGATTGTTGGAATTTTTCCTCAACTGCTACTGGTAGCAGTGGGGTGGCTGAATTCTAATCACGACTGGTGCATCTCTAACAAGTCGGGAACTTGTTAGCATAAGCATGATCATATTTTAATAAGGTGGGCCAATAATAACCAACCCTCATTACTTTATGTGTAGTTGTATTGCCTACATAGTGATCACCTGTCGGTTTGTCATATAGGTCTCTAAGTACCTTCTTTGTATTTGAGGCTCAAGGCATCTTAGTAGGACACCATTGTGGTGTTTTTTAAAAATCACTCCATGAATGAGCTGATAGGATATAGCTTTAAGGAGGATTTCTCTCTTTTGTGTATTCAATAAATGTGTGGGCAAGCTTTTGTGCTCTAAGAATTGTCGTATGTTCGAATACCATGGCATTGTAGATTTGGTCTAGGGAACTTGTTCAACAATATATATTTATATTTCCTTCTCCCAACCTAAACTATCTTGCTCGGGATCATCTCTCTCTTTGACTGCAAGTTGACAGAGACCATGACCTTAACGGTATGAACTACTTTAAACTCCAGTTCATATTCTTGCAAATAGGTCATCCAATTTTCCCTCTTCTCACCCAGCTCTTATTGTACGTAGAGTGTTCTGACAACTGGATGAGGCACAAGTATGAACGTGTGAGATTTAAGGAGATAGGGCCTCAAGTATTTTACTGTGTTATACACATCATAAGATTATTTATTGATGATAGGATAATTTAGGTCTGACCCCTGCAAGCCAACACTCATGAAAGAAATAGGCCTTTTGTTTCCTTCAACATCCTTCTAAGTCAATATGGCCACAATAGATAAATCCAAAGAAAAAGTGTAAAGAAAGATATATTTTCCATAATCATGACTAAATAATGCACATATACCAACAATAACTTGTTTAATTTGAGTGAAAGCATCCTTTTCCCTTTTTTCCCATTTATAAGTCACATATTCCTCAATCATCTCTTGTAGAGATTTAACTATCTGAGCATAATTAGAGATGAACTTTCACAAGAAATTAATATTCCCTAAGAAAAATTGTATAGATTTGTTATTCATTGGGAATAAGATCTAAGTTATATATTTGACCCTTTCGTGATCAAATTTGATTCCACTCTTTGTAATGATGTATCTTAAGAGAGTGCCTTTTGACACACCAAATATGTTTTTCTTGGGATTGAGAGAAATCCCATACTTAAGACACCACTCAAATATTTGTTTCAAATGAATTACATGATCTATCTTCTTTTTGAAAACATAATTACATCATCTAAATAAACAACTACAGTTTGGCCAATCAAACCACTGAGTGTGATGTTCGTTTCTCTTTAAAATGTAGCACTAGCATTGATAATCACAAACCAAATACGTATAAAAGTGAATGTTCCCCACTTGGTCCTAGAGGTAATTTTGAGACAATTTGGTTCCTCCATTAGCACTTGATTATAGCCAGAAAAACCATCCAGCAGTGACAACATCTCAGACCCAGATACTATTTGCAGGATTTGTTCCATGGATGGCACTAAGTGATTATATGTATCTAATGGCTGGTTGAGGTTGCAAAAGTCTATACATAACCTTATCTCACCAGACTCCTTTCTAATTGGGATGAAATTTGAAACCCAAGTGGAATATCTAACCTTGAAATTGATCCAAGCATCCAACATGTTTCTTAATTCCTTTGAATTAGGTGTTCCAACATTGGATAAACTTCCTACGCTTCTACTGAAAAGGTTTCACCTCTTACTTAATGGGAATGAAATGTTGGATGATGCAGGTATCATATGTACTCAAATTATCGTAGGTCCATGCAAACACATCATAGTACTATTTGAATAGGAAGATGAATGCTTGTCATTCTTGTGGAGAGCAACATGTACCGAGGTTTACATATTTCAAATCTTCTTGAGTTTCCAAGTTGACTTGTTCATATGAAAACTTCGAGCTTTAAGTCTTAGTACTGAATGGTCCTCTAAATTGGTTTTGCAGGTCATATAATTTTTCCAGGGACACTATGCCTTTAGGAATATTATTGCCTTTCATTGCATTATATACCTCTAGCAAAGCCTTGTCATGCTCATCCTCTTCAATGGAAACATCTTTAAACACATATGCATTAGCCATAAAATGTAGTATTTTTTGGTCGTCATTGAAAACATGAAAATTAGTGATATTAGGCACAGATGTTTTATATATAATCTCTATAGAAAACCCATTTATCAATGGTGACATTCTAGCAGTTAAATTAGCTAATGCATCTGCTACAACATTTCTAAGCCTGGGAATAGAAATGATATTCAAATCTTTAAAATAATTAATCAATCACCATACCTCTTGTTGGTAGTTTTTAAGATTTGGTGAAACAAAATGGATAATATCTCATACTCGATGAGTGACCAATTCTAAGTCATCAATTACCTTGAGCAACTCTACCTTCATATCGATGGATTTCTTTAGTCCAAGCATGCTTGCTTCATATTTGGCAGTATTATCTGTACACTTGAAATCCAAACAACATGATAGGATGTGCTTCTTATTGCATGGGTCTGTGAGTACGTAACTAGCTCTAGAGCCATCTTGAATTCTTGAACCATAAAAGTATAAAGTCCAAATTATATTAACTACTAATTGGGTTCCTATACTATTATTACTATTACTAGGTACATCTATATTACATGATTCATTAGCATCAGTTGGAGTGCAAGGAAGGGGCTCCAACTGTGTACCATATGGGACGAGTGATGATTGTGCTTGATAACACTCATGATCAGTTTCAAAAATGCAATTTCCAAAGATTAAATTAGCAAAGGCAACAAGATCATTATGACCCTCAAGTGGTGTCACAAAGTATTTCATGTATGTTTCACTCTCAAATCTGGTTGTTTCTGCCCTTATATGGAAGCCATAAGTGTGACCTGTTAGAGTCGGCTTGGTCAAGCCCTTCGTCAGGGATCAAAACTCTTTATGCATTTCATGATTAGGTGTCCCGCTCCTCTCTTCCAGTTGCATTCCGCTAGGGACATGCCATGACCTGACGGAGAAAGTCATGCTAGTCAGTTTCCCTCATGTCTGGCCCATGCTGGTTCAGGCCTTGGTCCAAAATCAATAAAATTCATGATAGTCAAGGTCTGGTCGTATTTCAGGACAAAGTCATTTTTGGTCTGGGTCTATAAATTCATCAAGTTTGGTCCTTGAAATAACATGTCCAGAAACAAGCCATGCAGGCCAGAGGGAGACCTTATACACCTACAGTGCAGAAAGCTTCATCATCATCACAAGAGACATCAACTCTTCTCCAAAACTCTATTTTGAAGAAAATTCAAACAAGGTTAACCATGACAAATTTTCCAGAAAATCGACAGCTGATATTTTCAAATGCAGTCACGGATGTTAAAGACAGAGGCCCAGTCACACAATCCCCACAAAGGAATGCCAAAAAATTCATCAAGAGAGCCAAAATTTTGAAGAAAATGGAAAAACAGAATGCTGTAAAAGTCAATGAAAAAGTGCATAACACAAACATTAGAAAATGGGTTTTTAAAGAGGAAAAAATCAAACAAGTTTCTCTCAAGCTTATGAATACATATTGTGGCCCAAGCAAAGCCATTGTGCCATTGAAGACTTAGAAAGACATTGCAAAGGTGGGAGAGTGAGATTGGTGAGCATTTGAGTGAGTGGGTAGGTGATTTGAGAAGTGCGGCGCACACAGGCAGGAGCGCGGTGCATCCACTGCGTGTGACGCATACATAGCCAGTTTGCCTTTGAAAAATACACAGGCGCGAGCATATAAGGCGCGCGACGCACTGGGAAGAGCGCGCGGCGCACACAGTCCAGCAGTTCAAAACAAGGGAAGATCGTTCCAAGCTTTCGTGAAGCTCATCAAATAGAGAGGTAGGCTTTATGACACTTCTTATGCATCAGTTTTATCAATGATATGGCGATTATAAGATGTTTAAACGGTACCCAAAAGCACAAAGCCATCCATGGAAAGATCACCAAGAAAAACAATAAATGGAGTTGCAAAATTGCGATGATGCTGCCAAGGTTCTGCTTCCCTTACCCTGTCCCCTCACCCCTCATCATTCTCACCTCCCTCCATCATGTTCCTAAGAAAATCATCCTAATTTCACCACTAAAAACCCCTCCCTTGTTTTGCAAAGCAAGTTGGGCGACTGTGACAGTGCGCGGTGCACACATAAGGTGGCGCGACGCACTCAGGGCGCGTGGCGCACTGGGAGCCCGGCCACAGTGCAAAATTACCACTGGCACGATGCATACCCGGCACGCAATCCACTGGGCAAAGCACGTGGCACACAGAATTATAATCCCAAAACATACTATATTGCCCAAAAATTTTGTGAATGACCCTCAAGGTTGGAGAGGTAGCCCAACTACCTTCATCATTGGTGTTTAAACTTGAAAGGGGATGTTGTTATGATCACCATGAAATCAAATGCAAAATTTTTAAAGGTAAAAAAAAGATGATATAGAGAAAAGGTCAAGAAAGCTAGGGTTTTGCTACAGTGACTCTATCGTTAAAAGCATGCTCCTACCTGACCTCTATTAGCTAATTCCCCTGACAATCACCCTAGCTCCATGCAATCATATCCATTTGTCCCCTTTATTCCTATGGCTCAAAACATCCAAACCATACCTCATCACCACCATACTCAAACACTCCCAAATCCTTGTAAATTTTTCCGGTTAAACCCCTATTCCTATTTTCATCATTCCCCTTCTAAATTCCCCTGTTTTATTGTCCCCTTGGTGACAAATTTGCAGAGCATCTATCAGTTCAGTGGATTCAGAGGGAAGCAAAGAAATTCAGGGTACAAACAGTAGCAATGGCATCGGAGACTTCATCAGATTATGATGGGGAAACCCACAGTGATACAACTTCAGGAGATAAGGCTCCCCGGAGGCCTAGGAGTGGCTGACATGTCAGGGATGAACCAAACACCCTTACTGAGTTGCAGGCATGCCCTCTCACTATGTCTTGTTTCCAGCACTTGTCATGTTTCGAATTTTGTCAGAGGGTGGCAAATGTCAGGATTCATCATGAGTTGGCCCACCTCTTTGCACTTCACCTACATGGAGGACAATCTATCTTGGCAGGGGTCACTTTCACATCGACACCCGAAACCATATCAGTGGCAACATGCATACAAAATGTTGGAGAACAGTGGCACAAGAAGATGAAGGTGGAGAGGGAGCTTTATGAGCCTTACATAAAAGTTAGTTGTTTGAGTCAGCTCACGAGAGTTTTCCCATTCAGATTTATAAGAGATGATTATGCTCCGCTCATGATATTGATCATGAAATACTTTAGTTGTGAAGGGAGGTTTTCCCGCCTTTATGCCTATCACATCAGGTTACTCATGCACTTCACCAGGGTGCGCATGATGAACCTCCCATTCTTCATTTGCGGGAACATAGAGAGGATGAGGAAATGCATGCAGCACAAGACCCCTCGGCAACAGCTCAATAGTGTATATCACTTCGCTCTTATCCAGATTTTGGTGGACCATCAGTGGAGATTACAGGGCATTTCTTGGGAGGAATTCATCTCCCGTGACTTCTTCAGTGCTCCACAGGTAGTATCAAAGGCAAAACATGAGATAGGTGGTCCTTCTCATCAACATGAGCGCCATGAGACCACTGTGGTGCCTTTTTCCGTCACGTATCAGAGAGGTTATCCGAAAGGCACCAGGCCTTTGTTTGCAGCAGCAAAGCGAGTGTTATCTCCACCCAGGTTGGAAGGGGCCTCACTTTCGGCATTGACTTCACAGGTATTGGACAAGGGCAAGGAGCCCATGCATGATGAGGGGCCTTCAGGTACACAAGAGAGCGGTGTCATCCTCATTCCTGATAAAGAGATAGAGGCAGAAAATGCCAAACTCAAGATGACCATTCTGGAGCAAGACACGGAGATCAACGACTTGATGCTAAATTTTGAGAGGGCTAGATGGGTCATCAAGCATCTGGAGCAGAGAAACAAATAGTTGGAAGACTAGCATGTGATCATGGAGCTACAGAACATTCGTGAGGATCGTTTAACTGCTCAACAGAGGAGGATTGAATTTACTTCATTGGAGCAACAGGTTATGGATGATCGTGAGTCTGTTCTTGAGAGAGTCAACATGCACCTGGACAAAATGCTGAACAAGGCCAACAAAGACAACACACTGCTGAGACACATGGCTCATCATTACAGGGCACGGAACTTGAGTTTGAGAGCCCGAATAAGGAGTTTGAAAGCAAAACTGAGGAAAGCCACAAAAAGGGAAAAAAGGGCAAAAGAGAAAGATAGGCTCAAGATCTTGACTGAGGCCTCCTTGATTCAACAAAGCACCCCATATAGAACTTCCAGCCCAAATCTCAAACAATTTGGGCAAATTTTAGTCACAGGGAAAATTTTGGGTGAAAAAATAGGGATTTTCTCCCTGTGCGTGGCGCACCCTGCGTGGCGGTAAAATTATAGCACTCCAATCGAGAAAAGGTTTACATTTATAGATTTAGCATAAAAAAATACATCTACTGGCATTCGGGCTAGGAATTTTGATAAGTTTTGGGTCTCCTAAAGGTCAAAAAACACCCAAAAATGGCCTTTCTGCCACTTTTTGGACACGCAGAAAGCAGTCTTGGGAGAATGAAGATTTGGAGGGACAAATGAGCTTCAAATTCAGAAATTCTAGTGGGGTTAGAAAGTAGACAGGGCAAGATTTCCTACAAGCCCACTTGGGCACATTTTGGACACATGGAAGTGCCCCAAAACAGGCTCCAAAGTAGCGTGACACACAGAGAAAGGGCGCGCGGCGCACAGAGGAAAAATTGCCAATTTGTTTCCATTTCGTGAAATTTCAGTTTGCGACTTCTCCAAGTGGGCCCGCTCATCTACACTTCGATTTTTTGGCACTGAAGGCAGCATTTAAAATGTTTTTTCTCCAGATTGGCTTCTATCCAAGTGGCAAAGGAAGGCAAACAGTCACCCCAAAGCCAAATGTCATGTTTGCAGTGCTGCACCTGTAGCTGATGGTTGGCTCTCCATCTCCATTTCGAAATGATTTGAGTAACTTCCGAACCCCTGGGTGTTCTATCTCTTCCTCATACATTCTATATATTGTATGCAAGTTATTTGCAAAGGGTGGGTTGGCTTGTAACTTCTGGGAGACTCTGGGAAAGAAACTTTGTTTCTGCATTGTATATTTTTACAGAGAATTAATGAAAGGCAGCAGCTCTGTTTCATGAGATTCCTGTGGTTGCAAGTATAGCAAGTGTTTCTCTTATGTTTCATATGTATCTTGTTATGTTTGTATTTCATTTCGCATTTATTTCTGGTGAAATTTTTCGAGTGAGATCAGGTAAAATTCAATTCTAATTGCTCTACCTGTGGGAAAATTTCATATACATTGTTTTTTCTTCTGTTTGAAAAGGATTCATCTCCTATGCCCTTTTCAACTCCTTAATCATTCTCTCCATTCCTTTGTTATGTTCCATAGTTTCTTTTCATATCCATTTCTGGTGAAATTTTTCGAGTGAGATCAGGTAGAAGTCAATTCTATTGCTCTACATGTGGGAAAATTTCATATACAGTGTTCATTCTTCTATTTGAAAAGGATTCATCTCCTATGCCCTTTTCAACTTCTTAATCAATCTTTCCATCCCGCCACATTTTAAAAATAAATTGCTATGCTTTCAGCCTACCTTGCCTCACGACATAATCTGTGCCTTCATTTTTAGTTCTCTGTTCATTGAGGTCCAGTGGCCCCATAACATCCCATAAATACAGTCATTCATAAAAATCACTCCTTGTTTTCACTTTCACTTACTAGCCTAAGACAAATAGTTCGTTTGAAAATCATCTCAGTCCTTCTCGTTCATCTATTCACTGAGTGTGACCCGAAGAGATCCCTCTCCTGTTCTGGTAGGGCTAGCTACTAGACTGAGCGTGGTTTGTGGTTACCCTGAATTTTGCCTTCCTTCAGCCTGAGGTAGATTTAGGTGCTAACATAATGGTGACTCCGCTGGGGAAGAAAATGATTTGCTTGAAGATTGTCTTGCCCCAGGACATATCTCAAGTTCAGCTCTGATGGTTGATGGTGAACAATGATCATACATAAGACGGCTAAAATCATTCACCTGGCGACTCCATTCACTGAAGAAACCAACAATGGGTGCTTTATGGTGACTCCACTGCATAGAGGTCAGTAGCTTTGAGATGTTTTTCAATATGGATCGGATTGCAAGAAGATACGCTCCCATGAGCCGAGATCACATCCCAGGCTTCCCAAATAAAATGCTGAAGGTAGATTGGTCAAAGAATCTGCCTATGTTTAAAGATGATGGTAAGAAGGACGCTACTTTACATCTTGTTCGATTTCACATGCATATTTGCAAGTTGAAGGTTGATTTTCCTGAAGATTACTTAATGAAGATATTCATGGCCACTCTAGAAGGTAAAGCCCAATTTTGGTATGAATATTTGCCCGTTGCTTGTATTTACAGTCTAAAGGATTTTCATGACCTGTTCATTGAAAGATATAAAGACTCTTATCCATCATTGAATCTAGTTCATGATTGTTGCAAGCATGCTTATGGTTTTATTGAGAGCCTTGAAAAATATTATGGGGAGGATAATATTATGGATCATTTGATCATGGAAGCCCTGTATAAAATTCCCTTTCAGTAGCATAAAGACGATCATGAAAATTTGTAGCATGACCAAGATTGTAGTACGGTGGAAAGTGAAGGAATTTTGCATCTTGACAGTCAACATGAATTACATGAGATGGATTAGCAGCATGAGGAAAATTTATATACTCCTTTGCTTGAAAATATTGAAGACAATCAATGTTTGAGCAAAAGGAAACAAAGGGTCTTATCTCCTTTGTCTGAAGAAGTGATAGATCAGCTCTTGCAAGGTCATGTTCCAGCTCAAGCTAAAGCAGATTTGCAGTGCACACATGGTCAAGAAAGTGTTGGCGGAATTTTTGAGCAGGTCGTTAATAAGAAATCTTCCCTTGAAATGATTGATACAGAACCAGATTTGCAGCCACCAAACACAATTCAAGGTCAGATTACAGATGAAGGTGAAGCAGACGAAATATATGATTTAATGATGCAAGAGGATTCTATACCCTTGTGTTACAAAGCATTTCAGTTTATAAGGTAGAATCTTCGTAATATCTCTAAAGAAAAGGATGAAAGTCTGGTGAATTGTTTTATAGATCAGCAAGATGAAGAGTCCCATATGGCCGAAAATGAGGAAAGAAGAAGTTTTATTTCAGATTTGGTTGAAATAAATGAGGATACGTAGGAAAATGATGATGATAAACCAGATCGAGAAACAAATTGTGATGAGGAAAAACATGTTGTTCCGGATCTCATAGAGGATAATTGCATTGTTGAGGCCACCTCAAATGGAGAAGACAGAGTTATAGACCTAATTGCCCTCATCTCATCGGAACACAACCTTCCTAATGAGGTAACTCACTCAATTCATGAAAAGCAAGAGGATATCTTTGTTCAAGTAGGTGAAAAATTTTCTCTGGATAAATTTATGATAGAGGACAGAAAGGTCATGCTTGAGTTTCACGAAGAATTTGAAGATTCTTTTCTTATGATTAATGAATGTAACGAGAATCTGGCTATCATATCATATGAAGATAACCTGCAAGATGTTCAAACTATTGAAGATCCGACCATTCAGGATGCCATTTCAGATTCTTCTTCCTATGTTTCATGTTTTGAAACGTTCTTTGAAGAGGAAATCCACTCATCTGCTTGTTCAGAATTTTTTGAGGACCAGGAGCATATTTTTTCTGAAGTATATTGTGAAAAGAGATCAGCATCACAAGAAATGGACCCCTTGTTTCTTCAGAAAGAGGTAAATCTTCATGTTTTTCAAGATCCTCTGGCACATCTGTTGCAGTCAGGTGTGAAGGTGTTTATTACAGTATTCAGTGATGAAAAAGATCATGGTCAATTATGTTTTTGGAGGCCTAGTTACCAGTACCAATTGTTGACCAGAAGATCTGATCGGAAGAATCAGTCAAGAAGCCACCTTCTTGATTGGTTACATTGGTAGTTTGATATAGTTTGATGATATATAGCCTTGTAAGAAATAAAGGTGGTCATGTACTACCACCAAGCTTTTAGTATTTACTATCAGTTTTTGAGTTATTTCAAATGTCAAGTTTGAGTCAATTTCTTGGTCACTCCAGTTTTTTAAATGAGTCAGAGTCTTGTGTTGTTTATCAAAATGATGACTCCATAGCCCAATGGACTAAGAGGCATTGTTTAGCTCCTCCAGATCTCTGTTGTTCTTGGCACCTCCAAGGAGCTACCATCCCCCATTGGAGCCAATGTTAGAGTCGGCTTGGTCAAGCCCTTCGTTAGGGATCAAAACTCTTTATGAATTTCATGATTAGGTGTCCTGCTCCTCTCTTCTAATTGCATTCTGCTAGGGACATGCCATGACCTGATGGAGAAAGTCATGCTAGTCAGTTTCCCTCATGTCTGGCCCATGCTGGTTCAGGCCTTGGTCCAAAATCAATAAAATTCATGATAGTCAAGGTCTGGTCCTATTTAAGGACAGACTCATTTTTGGTCTGGGTCTAGAAATTCATCAAGTTTGGTCCTTGAAATAACATTTCCAAAAACAAGCCATGCAAGCCAGAGGGAGACCTTATACACCTACAGTGCAGAAATCTTCATCATCATCACAAGAGACATCGACTCTTCTCCAAAACTCTGTTTTGAAGAAAAGTCAAACAAGGTCAACCATGACAAATTTTCCAAAAAATCGACAGCTGATATTTTCAAATGCAGTCACGGATGTTAAATCCAGAGGCCCAGTCACACAATCCCCACAAAGGAATGCCAAAAAATTCATCAAGAGAGCCAAAATTTTGAAGAAAATGGAAAAACAGAATGCTGTAAAAGTCAATGAAAAAGTGCAAAACACAAACATTAGAAAATGGGTTTTTAAAGAGGAAAAAATCAAATCAGTTTCTCTCAAGCTTATGAATACATATTGTGGCCCAAAGCAAATCCATTGTGCCATTGAAGACTTAGAAAGACATTGCAAAGGTGGGCGAGTGAGATTGGTGAGCATTTGAGTGAGTGGGTAGGTGATTTGAGAAGCGCGGCGCACACAGGCAGGAGCGCGGCGCATCCACCGCGCGCGATGCATACACAGCCAGTTCGCCTTTGAAAAAATACGCAGGCGCGACACATATAAGGTGCACGGCGCATTGGGAAGAGCGCGCGGCACACACTGTCCAGCAATTCAAAACAAGGCAAGATCGTTCCAAGCTTTCGTGAAGCTCATCAAATCAAGAGGTAGGCTTTATGACACTTCTTATGCATCAACTTTATCAATGATATGGTAATTATAAGATGTTTAAATGGTACCAAAAAGCACAAAGCCATCCATGGAAAGATCACCAAGAAAAACAATAAATGGAGTTGCAAAATTGCCATGATGCTACCAAGGTTCTGCTTCCCTTACCCTTGTCCTCTCACCCCTCATCATTCTCACCTCCCCGCCATCATGTTTCCTAAGAAAATCATCCTAATTTCACCACTAAAAACCCCTCCCCTGTTTTTCAAAGCAATTTGGGCGACTGTGACAGTGCACGGTGCACACACAAGGCAGCGCGGCACACTGGGAGCCCAACTACAGTGCAAAATTACCACTGGCGCGGCGCATACCCGACGCGCGGCACACTTGGAAAAGCACGTGGAGCACAGAATTATAAGCCCAAAACACACTATATTGCCCAAAAAAATTTTGAATGACCCTCATGGTTGGAGAGGTAGCCCAACTACCTTTATCATTGGTGTTTAAACTTGAAAGGGGATGTTGTTATGATCACCATGAAATCTAATGCAAAATTTTTAAAGGTAAAACAAAGATGATATAGAGAAAAGGTCAAGAAAGCTAGGGTTTTGCTACAGTGACTCTATCGTTAAAAGCATGCTCCTACCTAACCTCTATTAGCTAATTCCCCTGTAGCAAGTTCCCCTGATAGTCACCCTAGCTCCATGCAATCATATCCATTTTTCCCCTTTATTCCTATGGCTCAAAACATCCAAACCATACCTCATCACCACCATACTCAAACACTCCCAAATCCCTGTAAATTTTTCTGGTTAAACCCCTATTCCTCTTTTCATCATTCCCCTTCTAAATTCCCATGTTTTATTGTCCCCTTGGTGGTAGATTTGCAGAGCATCTATTAGTTCAGTGGATTCATAGGGCAGCAAAGAAATTCAGGGTACAAACAGCAGCAATGGCATCAGAGACTTCATCAGATTATGAGGGGGAAACCCACAGTGATACAGCTTCAGGAGATCAGGCTCCCCAGAGACCTAGGAGTGGCCAACATGTCAGGGATGAACCAAACACCCTCACTGAGTTGCAGGCATGCCCTCTCGCTATGTCTTGTTTCCAGCACTTGTCATGTTTCGAATTTTGTCAGAGGGTGGCAAATGTCAGGATTCATCATGAGTTGGCCCGCCTCTTTGCACTTCACCTACATGGAGGACAGTCTATCTTGGCAGGGGTCACTTTCACATTGACACCCGAAACCATATCAGTGGCAACAGGCATACCAAATGTTGGAGAACAGTGGCACAAGAAGATGAAGGTGGAGAGGGAGATTTATGAGGCTTACATAAAAGTTAGTTGTTTGAGTCAACTCACGAGAGTTTTCCCATTCATATTTCTGAGAGATGATTATGCTCCGCTCATGAGATTGATCATGAAATACTTCAGTTGCGAAGGGAGGTTTTCTCGCCTTTATGCCTATCACATCAGGTTACTCATGCGCTTCACCAGGGTGCGTATGATGAACCTCCCATTCTTCATTTGTGGGAACATAGAGAGGATGAGGAAATTCATGCAGCACAAGAACCCTCGGAAGCAACTCAACAATGTATATCACTTCGCTCTTATCCAAATTTTGGTGGACCATCAGTTGAGATTACAGGGCATTGCTTGGGAGGACTTCATCTCCTGTGACTTCTTCAGTGCTCCACAGGTAGTATCAGAGGCAAAACATGAGATAGGGGGTCCTTCTCATCAGCATGAGTGCCATGAGACCACTGTGGTGCCTTTTTCCGTCACGTATCAGAGAGGTTATCCGAAAGGCACCAGGCCTTTGTTTGCAGCAACAAAGCGAGTGTTATCTCCACCCAGGGTGGAAGGGGCCTCGCTTCTGGCATCGAATTCATAGGTATTGGACAAGGGCAAGGAGCCCATGCATGATGAGGGGCCTTTAGGTACACAGGAGAGTGGTGTCATCCTCATTCTAGATGAAGAGACAGAGGCAGAAAACGCCAAACTCGGGATGACCATTCAGGAGCAAGACACGAAGATCAAAGACTTGATGCTAAATTTTGAGAGGGCTAGATGGGTCATCAAGCATCTGGAGCAGAGAAACAAACAACTGGAAGACCAGTATGTAATCACGGAGCTGCAGAACATCTGTGAGGATCGTCTAACTGCCCAGTAGAGGAGGATTGAATTTCCTTCATTGGAGCAACAGGTTATGGATGATCGTGAGTCTGTTCTTGAGAGAGTCAACATGCACCTAGACAAAATGCTGAACAAGGCTAAAAAAGACAACACACTGCTGAGACACATGGCTCATCATTACAGGGCACGAAACTTGAGTTTGAGAGCCCAAATAAGGAGTTTGAAAGCAAAACTGAGGAAAGCCACAAAAAGGGAAAAAAGGGAAAAAGAGAAAGATAGGCTCAAGATCTTAGCTGAGGCCTCCTTGATTTAGCAAAGCAACCCATAGAGAACTTCCAGCCCAAATCTCAAACAATTTGGGCAAATTTTGATCACAGGGAAAATTTTGGGCGAAAAAACAGGGATTTTCTCCCTGTGCGTCACGCACCCTGCACGACGCTAAAATTCTAGCACTCCAATCGAGAAAAGGTTTACATTTCTAGATTTAGAATTGAAAAATACATCTACTGATGTCCGGGCTAGGAATTTTGATAATTTTTGGGTCTCCTAAAGGTCAAAAAACACCCAAAAATGGCTTTTCTGCCACTTTTTGGACACACATAAAGTAGTCTTGGGAGAATGAAGATTTGGAGGGACAAATGAGCTTCAAATTCAGAAATCCTAGTGGGTTTAGAAATTAGACAGGCCAAGCTTTCCAACAAGCCCACTTGGGCACATTTTGGACACCTGGAAGTGCCCCAAAACAGGCTCTAAAGTAGCGCAACGCACAGAGAAAGGAGGCGCGACACACATAGGAAAAATTGCCAATCTGTTTCCGTTTCGCGAAATTTCGGTTTGCGACTTCTCCAAGTGGGCCTGCTCATCTACACTTCGGGTTTTTGGCACCAAAGGCGGAATTTAAAATGTTTTTTTCTCCAGATTGGCTTCTATCCAAGTGGCAAAGGAAGGCAAACAGTCACCCCAAAGCCAAATGTCATGTTTGCAGTGCTGCACCTGTAGTTGATGGTTGGCTCTCCATCTCCATTTCGAAATGATTTGAGTAACTTCCCAACCCCTGGGCATTATATCTCTTCCTCATACATTCTATCTATTGTATGTAATTTATTTGCAAAGGGTGGGTTGGCTTGTAACTTCTGGGAGACTGTGGGAAAGAAACTTTGTTTCTGCATTGTATATTTTTACAAAGAATTAATGAAAGGCAGCGGCTCTGTTTCATGAGATTCCTGTGATTGTGAGTATAGCAAGTGTTTATCTTATGTTTCATATGTATCTTGTTATGTTTTTATTTCATTTCGCTTTTATTTCTGGTGAAAGTTTTCGAGTGAGATCAGGTAGAATTCAATTCTAATTGCTCTACCTGTGGGAAAATTTCATATACAGTGTTTATTCTTCTGTTTGAAAAGGATTCATCTCCTATGCCCTTTTCAACTCCTTAATCATTCTCTCCATTCCTTTGTTATGTTCCATAGTTTCTTTTCATATCCATTTCTGGTGAAATTTTTCGAGTGAGATCAAGTAGAATTCAATTCTATTGCTCTACCTGTGGGAAAATTTCATATACTGTGTTCATTCTTCTGTTTGAAAAGGATTCATCTCCTATGCCCTTTTCAATTTCTTAATCAATCTTTCCATCCCACCAAATTTTAAAACTAAATTGCTATGCTTTCAGTGTACCTTTACTCACGAAATAATCTGTGCCTTCATTTTTAGTTCTCTGTTCATTGAGGTCCAGTGGCCCCATAACATCCCAGAAATACAGTCATTCATAAAAATCACTCCTTGTTTTCACTTTCACTTACTAGCCTAAGACAAATAGTTTGTTTGAAAGTCATCTCAATCCTTCTCGTTCATCTATTCACTGAGTGTGACCCGGAGAGAGCCCTCTCCTGTTCTGGTAGGGCTAGCTACCAGACTGAGTGTGGTTTGTGGTTACCTTGAATTTTGCCTTCCTTCAGCCTGAGGCAGATTTAGGTGCTAACATGACCAATCTATAGCAAAATACCCTTGTAATTTACTAGAATGTTCCCTACTTAGGAGTATGTTATAGGCTTCATGGATGTAAACAATTACAAGGTTTATACTTTGGTGTAGTTGGTGATCAGATGATAATCATAATAACGTTATTGAGTTCACCAATAGTTTAGACAAGAGATCTATCTAGTTGAATGATTTATGCATTGGTTTATCCCATTTATATTTAATTTTATTAGCAACAGATAATAGCATTACATTCACAAATGCACCTAATTCGACTAAACAATTATGGACATTATAGTTAAAAATTTTGAATGTTAGAAAAAATGGGGGGGGCAAAGATTATTAGCATCTAATGTTAAAACATTAACTATAGATTCAAGAGTTCCAAAAGACTTACCAGACACGTTTTGAGAAGTAGAAACTTTGCCACCTGATGAACATTGGGAAAAGGCTTGGACAAGTAGCTCACATTGGCCTGCTATCTTCGTGATATCAAAGATGTAGATGTTGGCGTGAGCTCTCTTCAAATCTTTAATGATATTATAATCAATCCTTTCACTTTTGGTAGGAAGTGTTGAAGTGCCTAGAGGAGTAACTTTATTTTACACTTCTAGAGTGATGGATTGGCTTTTGCTGCTATTGCAATTGTTCTTAGAAGCAGTAGCATTTCCACACTTACTTTGTGCATTCTATGTAGGATTGGTCAGTGGTGAGATCCTTCTTAATGGTTTCTCCTTCAATTTTTGTTTCATCACATCTTGTTCAAAAATAGGCCCTTGGCTCCTCAAATTATACCGACCATTCTATTTATGAGGGGCTTCGCTTTGTGGTGATAATTCAACACTCTTATTTTTAACATTGAGAATAAAATTAAAAGCATAAACTACATGTTTGATACTTGTACTTTCCTCAGTCATTGTAGGTTCATTTGTTTCTTCCATCTGCTAATATTGCTCATCTGCTAGTAAGGTATCAACAATGGGTGTGACCATAACATTCATGTTGTGCTTCCACTGTGGGCATGTTTTCTCTCAATTCCATTCCTAATGGAAGGAACAATAGTTATTCATGTCTATACTTTCAATATTCAACACAACATTCGAACTCTAGGTGAATTTAGGCAATTGGTTGTTATTGTGGTTATTCATTCTGAATGGGAAAGACCTAGGGGGCCTGCTACTGGTAGAAGTCTCACTTGACCTTATATTTAATTATGGAACTTCATTAGTGAGTGCTTTTAAATATTTTATCAAGTTTTCAATATCCAAAAAATCCTTTTCTTTAGCCTCTCTTGAAGAAAGATGAGACTTATTTTCAGTCTCCTTGGAGTCTTTAGATTCATCAACATCTCTAATAACTCCATTGGCAAGTAATTATTTCTCCATATTGATTGCTTTTGCAAATTTTAGAGCCAATGTCTCCTTTGAAACTCATTTAACAAAAGAGGAAATGTTTGTGGGCAAGGAAGTTGTTGGCATTATGATGCATATGTTGTACTTGATGGCAACCCACTCATCTCAGATGATAAATTATAGTGCAGCAAAGTTCATAGACTTTTATGCAGAGAAAATTTTATTCCATGTGGAGAAAAGTTCACAGAATTTTATGCAAAGAAAAGTTTATTTCATGTGGAGAAAAGTTCACGGAATTTTATGCAGAGAAAGGTTTATTTCATGTGGAGAAAAGTTTATTTCATGTAGAGAAAAGTTCACGGAATTTTATGCAGAGAAAATTTTATTTTATGTGGAGAAAAGTTCACGGAATTTTATGCAGAGAAAAGTTTATTTCATGTGGAGAAAATTTCACGCACTTTCATGGTTGGTCCATGGTATTAGTCCGACAGTTTTTGATCCTATGGTTTTGGTCCGTGGTATTGCATCCAAAAGTGTTGATCCCAAGTATTAGGTTCATGGTATTGTTGTTATTATGGTTTTGGCCGTGGTATTGGTCCATGATTTGAGGAAGAGCTTGCCTATATAAAGCAAAGGAGATCATTTGGCTTTGGTATGCTTTTGGGTTGAATATCTTAAGATTTGAAATATTGGGTTATTGTTTCAAAAACTCGATCTATATGAAAGTGAAGTAGAAAGAGAATCTGTGAAGGGTGATCTCTCGAGCGCTGCAGCTGCGGAAGTGCAGAGACGCCACAGAGGCGCCACAGAAGGCGCAGTGCGGAGACACCACAGGAGATGCCATAGGAGACACCACAGGAAGCGCCACAGAAGGCACAGTGCGAAGACACCACAGGAGATGCCACAGAAGGCGCAGTGTGAAGGTGCCACAGAAGGCACAGTGCGGAGACGCCATAGAGGCGCCACAAAAGGTGCATTGCGGAGACGCCACATAAGGCGCAGTGCGGAGACACCACAGGAGACGCCATAGAAGGCGCAGTGCGGAGGCACCATAGAAGGCGTAGTGCGAAGGCGCAGTGTGAAGGCACCACAGAAGACGCAGTGCGGAGACGCCACAGAGGCGCCACCGAAGGTGCAGTGCGCAGCGCCAGAGAAGGCGCAGCTGCGGAGGTGCGCGGTGCCACAGAAGGCGCAACTGCGGAGGTGCGTGGTGCCACAGAAGGTGAAGTACGTAGCGACGCAGGCCAGAGAAAAGGAAATTGTGTATCTGTCTTAAGATCTTTTGTTGACTGATTTTTGTTGATAAGGTGTTCTGGGTTTAGTTTACTGTT
>APFE030193637.1:0-10195 GCA_000404065.3 Pinus taeda
GAAGTCTCCTCTACTTTGACAAGTTTCACTCACTTCCCAATGAAGCCAAAAGGTATGTGATCTCTCCTCTCAAGCTTAACTAGGAAGTCCCAATTCCATCGGCATTTACCCTTAAAAATGTTCAGCTTCTAACCTCTCCAGCAACTGACCCAATGCCTTAATTTATAGTGCAATGGAGGGAAGTTAGTAGGTCCTCCTTCAAAGGGATAAAGCCCTCCTTCAAAGGGATAGCTCCTCCTATCAAGGGATTAGCTCCTTCTCTTTTGGGATGCATGAACCACCTTGGAGCGAACAATCCACGTCAAAGTTCCTTCTAGAAACATCTAGAATTAACCCAAAGTGAGCTTTTAGAATAAACTTGCGCCTTTTTGAATTTTACAGGGGTACGCACCCACCCCTTTACAAAAAAAGCGTGCAGATACGCATGTAATATGAAAAAAGAGTGCAGGCCCGCAGACAAAAGTGAGAGAAAGTGCGGAACCAGAGTTTTATTGTTTTTCAATGGCTTTCTCTCATTTGCAAAGCTTGACATGAAGAGCTAAGGTCCGAGACTTGCTTAGGAGGCCAGTATAAGTGATGATAGACCCATACTGACTGCAAATAGTCATGGTGACGATATTTTGTGTAACATGTACCTTGGATGGTAGAGCAGCTGTATTGTATCACATCCTTCCTCCGAACTCCATCTGAGGGGTTTTAAGAAAATCATCCTTGCAAAATTTGCTAATGATAAGACCCCTGCCATGTTATTGAAAGAGCTAGGTAATATTAAGATGGAGAAAAAGGAGAAAGTGAAATATTTCAATCAGATGTTCAACCACATCTTGAATAAATTTCTAGAAAGCATGAAACCTCATGAATCCATCACAATAGATTAATACACTTCTGCCTTGCCAATAAGCATTGCATAGTTTGTGAAGTGAATTGTGAAACAAAAATTAATGGAAAATTATGGAGAGGTTATCGGGTTGAGAAGGAATTGTGTGCAATTGGAGTCATCATGGATGATGAACCAACATAAGACTCTAAAGACACGGGTAAAAGGTCTCAGGTCTCCATGAGCAAGGCCAAAGAGAAAGAACCATCTCATCCTTAGAGCTTGACCCGTACTGTCAAGACTCTATCCAAAGAGTTGGAAGAGTTGAAGAAAAGGTCAAGCGAGACCACCATGAGCAACAAGCCTCCCAGATTCAACTTGCTCAAAAGGATTGCAAACTCGAGTAGCAACGGTAACCAACAGGGAAAATCTATGCAAAGCTCGAACGCCATGTTGAATTATGAAAATTTGGGCATGAACACATATTGTTCATATCATCAAGCCTATCATTCCAAGAAAACATGCCCACAATAAAATCATGCCATGAGCGCTCTTGCTACACATCTTTGTGATGTAGTGCTTGTTGATGAGTAGGCTGAGCCTGAAGAAGAAAAGGAAGAAGTTGTTGCACCTGATGAAACTCCAAGTGTTGGGCATGCAATAAACATGTTCGATTTCATACTCACAGCCCAAAAGAGCATGCCCAAGGAATAACGACCGAGTGATCCTCCCGCCCAGAAGCAGACCAACTGGTATAATCTAAGAAGCCAGGGGCTAACCACTACAATAGAGTTAACAAAGCAGAGACTTAAAGAAAATTTGTTGAGGAAAATCAGTCCACCCGTTATCTCAGTGCTCTTCACTCACAACAAGTCTGGGAAAGCAGTCTCAACAAAAAGTATTTCCGCAAGCATTAAGGAAAAAACCATCACATGGGAAGTCAAAAACCAAATCACGCTCCCAGACAATTTGACCATTATTCCCGTTATGGACATGAAGAAGGTTCATGCGAACATTTCAATATTTGAGTTAACAAAGATTAGAGCCAATGAGACATCCTCTTACCTGAAGTTGGACAGTCAATCACAAGTAATGATGCTTCTTCTGACAAGGGATCTGGTATGTCTTCTTGTTCCCTCGACTCTGTACTTAATGATTTAATAATGGACGCAAATACTCTTTGCCTCCTTTTTTGTTAAATTTTGAAATATTTAATTTCAATGTACACAATTTCTTGGTTGATTCTAGTGCGTCGATGAACATAATGCCTTTATCCATTGCGAAGAATATCAATGAAAAATGGGACAAAACAGATGCACAAATTATTCAGCTGGACATAACTCATGTCCATGCAATTTGTGAACTTAGAGATGTGATCATCCATTTATCATCTGATGGGTGAGTCCAATAATGTATCAACATAGTGATTATGGACATTCCAGAAGCATATGGAGCATTGTTGAGAAGATTCTGGTCCAACAAGTTACAAGGGTACTTTTCTATGGAATGATCACATTTATGGCTTTGGTATAAGTGAAAAAATAATCAAATCTGGGTCGATTTAGAAAGATACATGAAACACAATGTCACTGCCTTGAACAAACATAATGAATTGATGGCTTTTGCATAACTAATTTTCGACAATTGCTTCCTGGAAACCCAACTAAGGTGCTGTCATGCACAACCATCCCCAGTCCCACGAGATACACATTCAGAGCTCCTTCCTAGTGTTACACAATATTTTGTCACACCTCCCGCACTTCTCTGTGACATACCGCGAAGTGCCCCAAACATGACCATCATGCAGTGTACTCATCCAGATATGCAACTCAAATCCTCCCTAAAACACTATTTGAAAAATGCCTTGAGCTTCCCCTTAAGGAAATGGCTCTAAAACCCTAATTGTAGCATCATCGCTCCCTTGACACTAAAAACCGCGATGGTCTCTAGTTGCATTATACTAGCCCTGCAATGCCAGCATGCTTTTGGCTTGGATACCAACAATGATCCCTAAAAGACAATTTTCCCAAAGAGGACAAGAAGCTTTGTGATTTAGAGGCTTCCAAAACGATGAGCTAGAGGTTGTTTGACGTGGATGAGGTCAAGTTCTCTCAACTTTCCCTTTTGGTCATATCCCTATGAGCTACCTCCTTGAGATGAGGGCCTTCTCCCATATTTGGAGAGATCCTAACTCACTTTCCCTACCTATATATTCATCCTCTCACATTCCCAAATGGCTGGTCTTTGGCTATTTGCACCCTTATGCTGAGATAGTGCTTACATGCTACTCATTTGGCTTGGAGAAGGAGTGCTTGAGCTTGGACTTGGACATTCACTCAAGGATACCTTATTGACATCAAGGCTAGGTTGTGTGCTTCCTCCTTTATTCTATTAATATATACAATTGTTGGTTCACTTTCCATAAATGTGTGTGTTAACACATCATTTATCTTAATGCTCCTTGATCTGTTAAGTGGATTACTTTTGATTATGGTATTTTTATTCATATGCTTGGTTGTTGTTTTGATCTCTTGTGCAAGCATTCAAACGTTGTGAGAAGTGGGACCAAGCCTGAGCTGCAAGTGATTCGAGGTATTCAAAAAAGGAGGACGTTATAGAATCAGAACGAGGTAGGCCATCTTCCTCTTCTCTCATTTCGATTGTAATTTATGAAAGTGTCTTGTAGATTGTCACGTAGGTTGCTAGTCCCACTCATTGGGCTAGAGGGGTCATCTCTTTCTACATAGAGGATTTGCCTAGAAAACAAAATGGTGGCTCCGCTGGAGAAGCTATAACCCTTTCCATCCATTACTTCCATAAGATCCTTTGACTAGTTAGATCAACTGTCGATTTCTCAGCTTGTTTGCATTAGTATGGGTTTATACCATCACTGGTTACTGCCTTAGAATGCTAAGTCTGGATTGTTTCTTGGAATATTTTTTGTTTTTTTCCCATATTCCTCACTCAACGTGAGTTTTATCAGTGATAGTTGCACTGGCAGCGTGAGTTTTATTAGTGACAGTTACACTGACAATGCGAGTTTTTACTTATATAGTCGCGCTAAAAAGAAGTTTCTTCATTGTTTGCTCGTGTTGAAAATCATCACTACTTTTGCTATATAAAGTAGTGCTGATGACCCTAATCATCACAGGTTTTGCTTTATAAAGTAGTGCTGATGACCCCGATCATCACAGGTTTTTCTATATAAAGTAGTGTTGATCCCTGAATGTGAGAATTTTAAAGTTTATTCCTTAGAATCCAGTGTGTCTTGGCCCCTAAGGTCTTTTCCCATCCAGTATGTTTGGATTTGTTAGTGCTTTGATCGATTATCTTGATTAATTTGCAAAAGTTGTCTCATTGGCTTCGAAGTGAAATCTGACTGAGTTCTAGGATTTATGGTCAATTGATCATTGCTTGTTGCTTGTTGGTGTCATTGCGGTGCTGGTTTTTCTATTTGATTGAGTGTTGTTTTATGTGGAAATCATTGAAAACATTATTGTGCATTTGTTTTAGCTTGTTTTTCAAAATTTACTTTTCGTGAAAATGCATTAGATTAGTTGCATTGAAAAGGTATTTTTTTTGAGATTCATCATTGAAAATAGATCACATTTTTAGTGATTGAAAGCTAAAAACTGTATGAGGTGTTCATTCAAAATGAAAAGGAAAGAATAATTAATATAAGTGCATCTTAGTAAAGTCAAAATCATTTTGCTTTCGAAAAGTTGCATTTAGGAGTGAAAAGTGAAAACTTTTTTTAATTCTAACATTGCATTTGGAAGATGGAAGTGAAAGTTAGTGGAAGGCATTTTGCATGATGCATTTTGTTTGATGCATTATTGATTGAAATTTCTTCCCTTGATTAGTCTAGCTTTCATTGAAATGGAAAGTTTTCCTTTTCTCATATAGTTGCATCATAAGTGTTTAGGTGACATCATTTTGAGCCTTAAGACCGAAACTTAATTTAAGATAAACTTAAAATTTACCCCAATTAACCTAAGGGGCATTTGGAACTTAACGAAAAACATTTAGAGGTCTAGGCTAGAGACATGTTTCGACGTCTTTAAACATAGCAACTGTCGTTAACTACCTGCATTGTATCTTGAGGGTGAAATCCCATTCCAGTACAGAAGTATATCGAAGGTTCTCTAGTAATTTTGGGTATATCAGAGGCAATTCAATATGGCATGTATATGGGAATGCTCTCATCGAACAGTTATGCATTAGACAACACTGACACAGACTTGTGCTCCTCGTACTGTCGAGTATATATTGGGAGACCCCACTAGGTTGCTATCCTTTAGCCATAGGTAACCGAGTCAGCAACCTTGTAAACGTGATACACCAAACACAATATTTGGGGAGATTTGCCGACATATGTTAAGTCCTTGGTTTCGGCTAAGGTGTATATAGCGGTTCATGGATATCTGGTAAACCCTTTTGCCTAGAATACCCCTTTTTGATTTATTTTTGTTAAATTTCTAAAATCAATTAATTGTTTGCAGAAAAACATCATTCTTGTGGAAATACTCCTTAGTAGATCTTAGGTTGATACTGATGGCAAAATTTCCTGAGTCTACCAGTTAAGGAAACTCCTTTGATGGGAATCCTAGTTCTTTTCCTTGTTTTGAAAATATTGATGCTCTGTATATGGCAACGTTGTCCCTTACTAGATTGACCATTGGTCTGCTAGTTTGTTTATTTTTGACCTCGATGATTCCAAATGTCCAAACTTCTTTTCAACTAAGATTTCCTCCACTTGAACAACATCAACATCATGTTGATCCTAAAGTTGACCCCTTTCCTTCTTCACCCCCTTCTTCCTCTTCACTTGGTGAAATTCTGGATTCTAGTAACTAGGAAGCTAAGAAGAAGAAGAAGAGGACGAAGAAGAAAAAGAAAAAATAAGCAAGGGGCAACCAAAAAACTATTGTTACCGATGAAACTAATGAAGAAAAATCTTCTAACCAACCCTGGAAAATAAAATTCCCTTGCATGTCAGGTTCACATTGACCTTTGTATTAGCCTCTGGAGTTCATGCTGGTGACGAACCCTCAAATATTAATAATAAGGTCCATGGGGAAAAGGGAAAAGTCAAATTTCCCTGTAAGTTGTGTGAAGGTAATCATCCCATTCACCTTTGTCCTCTTTTGGATGAAGATTCCAAAGAGTTGGAAAACCTTACTGCTTCCCAATCTTGTCTTCTGGTTGGTTATCAGAAGCTTTATCTTGATCCTTTGCTAGTTGATCAAGTGATTGATCGAAAGACATCTTTGGTCAACCCCGCTCTCTTTGAAAGTGAGTCTCGCGAGTCCCTTCTCGACCAACCATTGGTCGAGAAAATGATAGACTTGGTTCCGCCTTTAGTTAACCATACCTTTCCGATAGAGAGTGAACCTTGTGCTGCTCAGGTTCTTCTGGTTTCTTCAGTTTTGAATTAACTAGAGGGAAATACTCCCATTCTTGAGGTGCATGAGAGCAGTTATATCATTCGCATAGAGTAAGAGAGTGGCTCTCGTGTTCCTACGACACTGCTTCTGAGTAGTTTAGCCACTTCATTTGATTGGAGTCGACTGACAATATATTGTCTTCTATCTTATGTGCCTTTCCAGATTATAGTATAGGCTTACCATATGGCCGTAGCTAGCACAATCATAGATGAGGGTGCATTTGTTAGCATTCTATCCTCAACTGCTTGGCAAGCTTTAGGTTCTCCTCAGGTTGTCCTCATCACCTAGAATCTATTAGCTTTTAACAGAGGAACCAGTCAATAGTTAGGGATCCTTCCTAAGTTGCCTATTACTTTGGGAGGAAAGGTTGTCTATATAGATGTGATGGTTGTCCAAGGTCCATTGGATTTTAATGTACTCCTTGGACGTGACTACGTTTATGTCATGGGAGATCTTGTTTCTTCCCTCTTTCGAGTGATGTGTTTTCCATTCCAGAATCATTGGTCCTGAATCAACTCCCAATCAACCATCATCCCTAAATTATTCTCATATGTAAGAGGTATCACCCTCACCACATATTAATTACATGGGCACTTGTTCCATGCCCATATCTACTGATTATCTAGTAGGTGATGTAATATATCATGTACATTATAGCTCGATTTTTCATTTGGATCCCCAGACATGTATCCATTCCAGAGTGTTGTTCTCTTATCTGATAGGAACCTCTTGGAAGCCATGACCTCTTTTGGGTTGTGGTAAAGTGTTTGGAGTAGAGTTCCTTATCTTGTGTTAAGCTCCTTAAAAAATGAAACGAGGGATATGATGATAGTTCTTTTACTATGTCAACCTCGTTAACAAATGAAATAGGTCCCATGAGCATGGTTCCTTTACCTATGTCAAGCTTGTTAAAAAATTAAACAAATCCCCTTCCATTTCGAGTCTTTGATTAGACCTCGTAAAACCTCAATCGAGTCTTTTCAATAAACCTTCATTCCATCCACCTGTTAGTAATCTACTTAGGTGAATGAAATGAAGCTTTGGGGGGCATGTACCTCGAATTGAGTCATTATGTTGGGGGCATGCAAACTTATTTCAAGCATAGTTTATATTTGTTTCAAGTTTGTGTAAAAATGAAACTAAATCTAAGCATAATTTATCTTTGTTTCAAGCTTGTGTAGAAATGAAACCAAATCCAAGCATAGTTTTTTCGCATGTTTCAAGCTTGTGAAAAAATGAAATCATCTTCAAGTATACTCAAGCATAGTTTCTCATGTTTCAATCTTGTGTAAAAATGAAACCATTCCCACTTTACATCTCGTGATTGTTGTTTTTATCACCCGATTTTTTGCCAGATGAGCCTTGGTTTTTTCATTCCATCGTCACCATCTCTTTGGTTGATCATACGCTTTCACTTGGTTTTTTTACCGTTTCCTGAGGAACATATGCAATGAGTGGTCTTATTAGCCAGCCTCTTGACCCTTACATGTGTTATCCCCAAAAAAATGATCATCCAACCTAATTTACTAGATGAATTGAAGTACACCATGTAAAGCCAATTTTACCATAGTAAAATTGGTTTCACTGTGAGAAATTACCTAATAACACACCTTTGTTAAGTAATATATAGTTAAACCCATGAAGAATAATTAAATAAATCACTATTTATTTGATTTTATTCTAGGAATAATTAATTAAACCATTGTTTTATTATTATTCTTTGTTAAATTTGACCCAATCATGAAAAATAAACAGATAAATCATTATTTATCTTATTTTTATCTAAGAATAATTAATTAATCAATCACTATTTAATTATTGATTCTTTGTTAAATTTGACTAAATACCTGTAGGAATTAAAATAAATCATTATTCTGTTTATTATTCCTTAAACTAATTCCTTGAGAATGAGAAATAAATCACTTTATTTATTTATTATTTCTAAATAAAAATTTAAATACTTTTCCCCTCCTAAACAAATATAATAAAATATTCCAAGTGGTTATTCCAAGAATGGGCTCAATAATATTTTATTATTTCTCATTATTCGATGATAACTCAATATTTTGCTACAAATAGAAGAGTTTTCCATTCATGATTCACTTTTGATTATTTTCATTGTTGCACTCACTGTTGTAACTTTGATTATTTTCATTCTCGCACACCATATTTTTACCGAGTTTTCACATTATAGAGGAGAGAGACTCTACACAAGCTGAAGAAGTTTGAGGATAACCAAGAACCCATCCCATAGAGGGGGACTGGTAACATTTATTTGTTCCCTTCACAAGTGCTATAATAAAATTATTCTTTACATATCTGGTTTCCATAAGATGATTGGACGTATTACTCTTTCTTTTTGTTGTTTAACTATGATTGTGGCATAGATCCAAACTTTGGCAGGTTTTGTTTCTATCAGTTGCTATAGATCTACAATGTTTAGCAACCACTTATATTGTTGAGATTGTTTTCCATCCACAATATTAAGTGTGTTCTTTTCGTACATCATTGAGAAGAAAACACTACAACAAAATTAGCGACTCCACTAGGGAATAATTCCGATTCAGAAACCTGGGTCTCCAATAAAAAATTGATGACTCTGTTGGGTTTTTTACTCCAGATCCAGAAACTTGGGTGACCTTTGGGTTTTAGCTTATGGTTTCTTCTTTTTTCAATTCTCTTAATGTTTCCTATTTTTTTAACCCTAGATTTGATAAATTTCTGACTTCCACAAGCTTTCTAGTTGTTTCCGCAGGTCACAGGAACCAACCATCACAAAGGTGGCACTTTTTTCCGAGATTTTCCGACTGGGATCCATGGAGAAAAAATCACACTTTTTGGCCCAAAAGTACAATCTGGAGGCTAGAATGCACTAAACAGCTTGGAAAGTGCGATCCTTACAAAGAAACAGGTCAGTACCTGCAATTTTTTGGTTTTAGGGTTTTTCTCAAATCTTTTTCTTGGTTTTGCAGAGAGTTGTTTGCTGGGTTGTCTGACCTCTGTCTCATCCCTCTTAGGCATTTATCCACTATGATTTACTCATCAAAGTCGAATTTAGCCTCCCCTAGGGCTTCTAGTACACTTCCACCTTTTGAGGAGGAGTTTAACTGAGTGAGTAGTCTGAGTTTCTTAAACACTTTCAACCACATTTTCCAGATCTGTACCTTTCTATTTCAGATTTGTTAAGATAGGTTGCTACGATCCATAGTTTCACATTTAAACTTGTTTGGTCATTTGCCTTAGGGTCCCATTGGTTGCCCTAGGTGTTTCACCCATCTCCTTATCTTTTTGTAGCAATCTTCCCCTTTGATTTTTTGTTGTTGCTGCACCACTTTCCAGTAGCTTAGTGTCACTTGATCCCAGTTACACCGACATTCAGATCTCTTGACATTTTCTATGTATTTTCCAATGGTTTAGCCACTAATCAGTACAATATTTGCAAACCCAGTTTGGGTGGGGTTTAGTTAATTGTTTTGCTGTTCATTTTCTGTTATTTATTTCTGTTTATTTTCAGCAAGCTTTTTTCTTTTTTACAAACATGATCTGGGATTAATAAATTAATACACTTGCACACACAAGCACACCTTAAGCGAAGGCTGCTTGGTTTACACCGCCAATCCAAGACTTAACATAATAAATTTATCTCCCCTCATCGAGACAGAGATATATTGATGATCTCCCTTCACCGTTTCCATGTCATGTGTGTCTTACCACCATTGCACCACCAAGGCGTTTGTCACAGAGACTATTAGGCCTTCACCCCTAATTTCCGCTAGGGCATATTACCCCTCCCAGTCAGGTTTGAGTTCATAGTCCTCCGAGTCCCCATTCTGACTCTTTTCTTGGTCCTTTTTATTCCTCATATGATTATGAGCCTCCTTCACCGCATATCTTCACCATGTCTAGACCCATAGATGGTGTAGGAACCCAA
>APFE030193643.1:4167-14499 GCA_000404065.3 Pinus taeda
GATAATTGATCTATGGTCACCATTCTTTCGTCGTGTGGGAAACAAACCACATGGAAAAGTGAAGAGACAAGGGCCCCCATGGCATAAACATAGTCACAGCCAAGGAGGAGACTAAAATCTAAAGCACCTTGGACAATCAGTACATCTATATAGATGGTTTTGCCTCCCAAAGTAACAGGGAACTTCGGAAGGATCCCTAATGGTTGACTAGTTCCTCCGTCAAACGTGAATAGATTCTATGCGACCGGCACAAGCTATGGGGAGCCCAAAGCTTGCCAAGTAGTGGAAGGCATAAGACTGACCGACGCACCTTCATCCAAGACAGTGCCAGGTATTGCCTTATTATAGGCATGTACTGTAATCTAGAAAGGAACATGGGATGGAAGGCGGAAATCAGTCAAATGACTCCAGTCAAAGGAAACGACCGAACTACTTGGTGGGGGAATTGTATGATTGCCCCCTGCTCTACAAGAACTGAAGAAGGACTCTCTTGATTAGCAGGGATAGGAGGGTCATTCTCGGACTCAGGAGAGTCTGACGAGACAAGAAGAACATGAGCATGACGCTCTTCCAAAACAAAGTGATCAACAGGTGGTGAACCCAAGTTGATACTCTCTTTGACCAATGGTTGGTCTGGAACAGGCTTAGCACAGCCAAGTTCGGAAAGAGGAGGACGAACAAGAGAAGAATCTAAGTCAATCTCTTTGTCAATGGGGAGATGGTCTGAAGAGAGCCTCTGATAACCAAAGGGAATTTGGGGTGAAGAAGCTGTAAGACTTTCCAAGACAGTGGAAGCTTTATCCATGAGCGGATAAAGGTGAAGGGGATGGTTGCCTTCACATAGCCTACAGGGGAATCGAATCTTCCCTTTCTTCTTACTGTTTCCAGTTGATAGGCTAGCATCTTCATGAGCTTCAGAAGATGATGAGGGATAAGCCAGATTGTCAAACCATGCTTCTAAGATCCTAGGAATGCCAGGACAATCACGAAGAAGATGGTCACCCTTACACAATTTACAAGGAAACTTAACCTTCCGCGGAGGAGCAGAAGGTGGTCCGACCTGAGATGTACTCGGAGCAGTAGCTGCACAGGTGGCCTCACATTTATTAAACTTCTTCTTCTTCTTCATCTTCTTCTTCTTCTTCTTAGTCTCCTGGTTACTAGATGTGGAACTTTCACTAGGCGAAGGAGGAGAGGAGGAGGAAGAAACAAGGGAAGAAGGCGTAGGCTCAACCTTGGGATCAACATGTCATGGTTCGGACGAAGGAGATGGTGGAACAGGAGTCATGACACTCAAGACCACCGAGGTTGAAAACAACCATACGGGCAAATCGATGGTTAACCCAGGCAAAGACAATGTTGCCATATACGGAGCACTGACACTTCCAAATGAAGAAAACGAACCAGGATTTCCATCTGGGGAAGACCTTGGCCGATAGACTCGGGGAATGTTGCCATCGAGAACGAGCCTGAAAAACACTCTTATCAAAACCAAGAACTCAAACTTTTACCAGGAATATTTCGTGGGTAGTAAATTTTATGACGCAAGAACAAAACTTGACCTTTTCATGTTTCAAGAGTCAAGAAAAGGACGAAAAGGTGACTCTATCTCTTTCGAGGTTTAATGAGCCTGAAAGGACAAGTGCTCAGATGGACCTTTTCTTTTAAGGAGTCTGAAAAGGAACGAAAGTGACTACTCTGGAGAACTACGCAAAAGGTTTACCAAACAACCCGTAAAACTACATATACACCTTGGCAGTCATATGAAAACCAAGGAATTTCCGTACAACAGTCAATCTTCCTAAATGTTGTGTTCGGTGCGTTACATTTTGCAAGGCGGCAGACACGGCTTCCTAAGGATATAAGATGATAAACCTAGTGGGGTCTCCCAATATATACTCGATGGTACAGGGGAGCACAATTCCGTACTCGACCGCTATTGAGTCACAGAAGGAGGAATCACCCAACCTTGAGTGAGAACAATAGTGACTAGTTTTAACGACGCCGGAGCATGTCTCTAGCCTAGACCTCTAAATAATGTGTGTTATGTTCCAATGCGTTGTTATATTTATTCAGTTCATTTTAAAGTTGATCTTGGATTATGTTTCAGTTTTCAGGCATTACCATATGTATATAATAAATCCTAGGATGCAGCTAGAATGAATGCAAAATCTTTTCCTCTTCGATGAACACCTACCTACGGGAGAGTAGAGAGATCATTCCCAAACCAAGAAAACCAAGACAACAAAGGCAGTCACTCAATGCATATATACATCAATTCCTAAAGTGCACGGATACTACTAATGAGAGATCTTATCATTCGCTTGTCAATATGCAAACTTGAAATTCAAATTCACTTTCACTTTCGTACTAAATGAATGCAATCCTTTCGATTTTGATGTCTTTAAATCTAGAAAAAACCAACAAGCGACAAGCAAGTGTGGAAAAGCCTGGTTGATCCTAATCTATGTTCGATAGCGAAAAGAAATCGAATCAATTGCAAAGATTGGTTCAATAACATTCACTAAACAATCAACCAAAAACAGGTAAAGGGGAAGGTTCAACCAAATCAATAAAAAGCCGCAAACGAACCTTGACCAAACAAGAAACCAAGCGAATTGATTCAAGGAACTTGAAATAACGATCCAAGTCACATAAGAGAAAAAAACAAGATTCATTCAACAGAGATCACAAGAAAGTGTCTTAATCATGAACAGTGGAAAACAAGTTATCAAGCAAGTGAGAAAAGCAAGGGACCAGTAGGACTGATGGACTCAGGAGGTAGAATTGAGAAAAGCAATTCTACAACAATCAACGCAGGTAATACACAAGCAACAAGCGCTGATAAAGCACTAGCCGCAGCAACAAAGCGATGTCAGCATGGAAGTACACAACTTTCTCGCGATGGTCAAATTTTCAGAACCATCGCAACTATTAGGCGTAATTACGCGATGAACAGGATATTACAAAAGGGTGGTTGTGATGACAGCACAACTGTTAAAATTAAATCTACGATGATGTTCAAAAGAATGACAGGCAAACCAAAAATCCCAAATAAAAAACAATCAATCTTTCAATCAAACAGGGGGATTTCCCAAATCAACCCAGGAAAATCAGAGGACTGATAACTGATCCTCAAAACTTGAAAAGAGACCAAATCAAAAAATCAAGACAAGAACAAACAAGAGAAACACAAAGGCATCCCCAGCGGAGTCACCAATTTGTGATGCAGGAAAGTGTTCCCTCTGCGGACAGAGGCAACCCCTCTAGCCCTAGAGTAGGTCTAGTCACAAACAAGGACAGATCAACAATAGCTTTCCTTAAACAGTTTAAAGTTGGAGGCCTACCTCAACTGGTGGTCGATGGAGTTTCGTTGCGCTGCTCTAGCTTCCGCTTCCTTCTCCTCAATGAGTAATCAACCTGAAACAAGCAAAGGAAATACAACAAAGCACATAATCCAGCAACAACGATAAACCATTTACTCACAAAGTCAAGAAGTCATGAGCTATCAAGTACATTGCATACAAGACATAGTAAAACATCATTGATTGCATTAATAATGAAATAGGAGTTAGATTACAACCAAAGTCTTGACGTCACAAGCCTTCTCAGAAGGATCCAACCAGCATGTTCTTCAAGCATTCACTCTTTGGAGATGGATCTCCCAACATACAAGAGCTCTCTCACTCATGAGTTTTACACAAGATTAAGGACACTTCACAATCCTTCCACAAGCTATAAACAATCTCACACTTGCCACACTCACACCAGCTATCTTAGCAAACCCACAAAACACTAACAACACTGCTCAACTAGCCAACTATCCAAAAACTAGCAATGCATAGCAATGGTGAGAGATTAAATTGGAGAAGCAGTCTCCATGAAAGGTGGAAGAGTGAGCTTATCCGAAAGGAAGGTAGCACAATTGATGGAACTGCCACACCAGGAAAGGAAGGGCGACATAAACAAGGCCAACAACTAGGTCTGGAGTCATCTGGAAGGCCGACTGTTGGAACAATTCGCCCAATCTGGACATCACGGGCATAAAACTAATCTTCAGCGCTGACATCACGAGTGGTCAGCGCAGCTAGTTAGATCATCGCTGAAGGAAACACATAGCCCTGTGCTGGTGCATAAAATCGGGCCAGTGCAGGAATTAGATGTACTTCCGCGCTGGCAGCGTGGTCGAACTGTTCATGAGCGCCTTTCCGTTCATTTATTAAACCAATAGCCGCGATGAGGCAGACAACTTTGGAAAAGTGGGTCATTGGCAGCTTAGGAAAGCATTTGTCTATTATGAGCATGTTTGACTTGGACACATGACACAGTGAAAAGAACCGGGAGTGAAGACGGTGATAAATTACTGTGTAACAGGGATATGTTGGGTTTATTTGTTGAAATGGAAATCTTAAGCACTTGATTTTTTTTTTAAATCATTTATGGCTTGAAAATGAAGCTCAATCTTGTATTGGTGCTCCTTGTATTGATAATGGAGGGGAACACACTTTAAATGAGTTTGAAATCTATGTTCATCAACATATGAGCAAGCATCAAATTATTGTTAAATATAATCCTTTGTAGAATGGTGTAGCAGAAAGAATGAATAGGACACTTGAATATGGTACATCTAAAGCTATTTTTTCAAGAATATGAAGTTGATGTTTTGGAATAACATAGTTCTATGGGAAATATGTTCGAAAAACATGAGTCCATCTCCTTCCCCTAGGAATAAGACTCCATATGGAATGTGGTATGGTTGCATTCCTTTGGTGAGCATCTCAAGGTATTTGGTTCCACCTACTATGCCTTAATTTGTAAGAAGAAAAGAAATAAACTTGGTGCAAGGAGTCATAAGGGAAACTCCTTAGGTTACTCAAATACCACCAAGGCATATTAGCTTTATGATGAGATAAATAAAAATTCCATTCGTTCTCGAGATGTTGCTTTTTGTTGAATCCACCGGGATTGACAATACTATTGAGGAACATTTTGATCACCTAGATATATTTTCCCATGTAAATACATATCATGATTTTATTGATGAGATTCCACATTTTGAAGTGGGCATCCTTATCTTGGATCAATGTCTAGAGTCTCCTTTTGAAGTGCCATCTTCCCCTCATGAAGAAGATCCAGCCACTTCACCAAAATAGGGTGTTCAATTGGATGATATGATTAAGATAATTAAAAGGCTAAACCTTAATGGGAAAGAAACACCATCTCAAGCAATAGAGAAAACTAGACCACCATAAAATGGTCCAAAGTCACACATAAAGACACTTGAATGTGTTCATATTAATGAAGTTGGAAATATAGGAACAAAAAATTATACGAGGCAAGATGTAGGTGATGAAGATAATTCAAATTTAGGCAATGTAAATTATATCAATGTTTCACATGGTTGTGAATTGAATTTATCTTCTAAATTTGAACCAACTTCCTTTGAAGAATTTTCTTCTCATGATGAGTGGAAAGAATCCATTAAAAGGAGTATGTTTCCCCTATCCATTTGGAATTAAATTAATTGATTGTAGGTTGGTTTTCAAGAACAACTACAACCTTGATGACTCACTTCACAAACATAAGGTGAGGCTTGTTGTGAAAGGGTATGGATCAAAAGAAGGCATAGAGTGCGAGGAGAGTTTTTCCCCGAAAAAATAATGGGATGCCGTATGTGTATTGTTGTCTTTGGTTATGTAAAATAAGTAGATGATTTATTAAATGGATGTGAAAATAACCTTCTTGAATGGAGACTTGAAAGAGAATGCTACGTCTTAACTACAAGGATCTGTTGTAAAGGGTCAAGAACATAAGGTATGCAAACTCATTAAATTTTTGTATTGCCTAAAGCAAAGACCTTTCACATGGTATGAAAAGTTAAGCAACCATTTTTTGAAGACCAATTTCAAGCATTTCAGTCTTGATGATGCAGGTTTGGTTTTCAAGAATGTTGGCAAAACCATTGTATACCTTGTGGTGTCTATAGATGATATTTTGATAACATGGAACAATGAAGCATATATTGTATCCATAAAGAAAAAAATGAACATGGGACAACTTCATTCTTACTTGCGTGTTAAATTAACTCAAAATCTAAAGTATGTATTTATCTTCAAAAAAATATATTAGAAAATTGTTAAACAAATTTGACATAGCTAATTATATTATCTTTATCCTAAATGTAATAAAATTTAATGATTACATCAAAAGAAATAAATAAATATGAAATATAATTAAATATAAATATAAATTTGAATACAATTAAATATCAATAAAGTAACTTGTAAAGAAACTAAATATTTCATTTACATTTAGGATCCTTTTTAACTTTATGAAAACTAGTTATGAAAAGCACAACATTGATGTAGTACATGGATAATTTTAAGTTACTTTTTAAAAAATCAAAATTTTAGGGCCAATTACTTTAGGTGGAAAAATTCAGACAAGTTAAACTTACAAATCAAACTTTGACAAACATAAAAAGATACTTTGCCACACAATATTAATGTCAAATTTTTAAATTAAAATATAATATTAATATTTATTACATATATTTTTAATAGCAAAGATGATATAGACCTAAGTTGCGCATCCTAAATTCTTTGGATATTTTTTAAGCCACCATCCCAACTGCATCTTTAATGTTGACAAATTAATGGAAATATAAATTTCGTTGACATAAGTTAATGGAAATATAATTGTGAGGTTAAGTGGTTACGCTAATTCAAACTACCTAGGTATGTTCAAACGATGACGTGGTGCCTAGTTAGTAGAACTATGACTAGAAATTGCACCACATGTTGCAAAGGAAATGCTGTAAGGCGATAATATAGGAAATACTAAGATAAAAGAAGAAACTTTGAGAGAAACTTTCAAATTTAATCTTTTTACAAATGAGCTATAATAATTAGGAAGGACAGTTGCAGGATTGTGCAATCAGTGCAATCAGAATCACTTGTGACATCAGAATCCCTTGGGACAAAGATTATAGTTTAGAAACACCTTATCAACAAAGTGAAATGTCAAGTTTAATGTTAAAAACATCATCCAAGTATGTAGATTTCCACAGTTCAGCATAGTTCAAGTAGTATTTCTAGATTTTAACTATGGCAAAGTTTATAAACATATTAGAGACATGTTAGTTGGCAGTATGAGCCTCCAATCAGATTGTTTATGTTAAACAACTCTACATAATAGTTATCCTATCCATAGTAATAATTATTCTATCCATAGTACTAATTATTTTGTTGATTAGTGCACTCTATTAATGACATAACATCTTATCACAATGACAAGTTGTACTTAGTAAGAGGTTGTTAAGAAGCTTAAGTACGGTATATAATTCTAATATATACGCTAGCGGTTTAGGTTGGTTTAGGCATTTGATGAGAATCATTTTTTTTAGATTTCAAAGTTTCAATGATTGTTGACAATGGGTTGCATTTTGTGATATGGAAAATGTGTCAATTTAAAGAATGTGAATTTGTGCTTAGATTTACTTATACAAACACTCAAGTTGTGTTATTTACAATTTACTTATATTTTGCATATGTGAAGCCTCTTCTAAGAGAAGGGATCTTCTATGCTTTTCATGTAGCTTCATCCTATGCAATCCAAAATTGTTCAACAACAATGTTGCTCTAGAAAATTGTATGGTGTGAAATGTGACATCTATTACTAAGGGGAAAATTGAGAGGCCATAGGATGTTGAGATCTTGTTGTATTGAGAAGCATTTCTCTTATTAAGTATGTATTGCATAAAGTTATACATAACTTTTATTTGATAGCTAGCCCGACCTTATTATATATTTCTTGATAATCTCTTACTCTCGCAAATCATTACATGTGTTCAAATCAATTGATGCCCTCATATCCATTTATACCATATCATGGACAACACTACTAAAGAAAACAACAAACAACAATAGCAAAGTGTTGCCATGCTACATGCCAACAACATCAACAAATTATCAATGGCAATAATATGAATGAAATACAACATTTGTGTAATTTAAAAATGGGATGTTGGTTACACTACATCATTTAAAATGATCCTTGGCTATAAAAAGCAATTACCATGCATTTGAAAACTTCAAGAAAGTGCTAAACTACTACTTGAAAAATTATGCTTACAAGACTAGTTTGATTGGAAAAATGATCCCAGGCTCTAATATTTTGTGTTGCCCTTTTCTTGGAGATGCAGGAAACGACCCAGTCAAAAAGTTGTTACATGTTAATGAAGGATATTCATGCTTTAGGAAGAAGGGATGTATACAAGTTTTTCCCTAACTGTTAGTACAGTTGTATACCGTTTTTTCTTTACTATTATTTTTTTCCTAACTACTATTATTTTTAAGTATTAGGGGGTTTATGCAGTGCATTATATTAGATATCACTTTGGGATTCAACTGTGTTAAGTAAGTCATTCACGTATGACCATTTCCATGAGAGGTGGTCGTAACTGACTAATTTCTCATGACTTTTGAATAGTTCACTTAGCACTCATTGCATCGGGTGATGCTCACAAGGGTGAAGAAGTGGGATTGAAACTAGTGAATTGAATCACATAGGATCAATCATCACTTCGTAGGCTTACACCCGGTAACCAAGACTTCCCGGGAGGTCACCCATCCCAGATCGCCTCTGGCTCAAGTGCGCTTAACTGTGGAGTTTTCCCCACAATGAAGCCCACTTAGCTTGTTACCCCATTTGCAAAACCTTAGCAATTATTGTGCCTCATGAACCATTCAAGTAGACATTCCTTCACTCTTTTTTAATTTAAGTATTAGGGGTTTTATGCAATGCATTATATTAGACATCATTTTGGGATTCAACTGTATTAAGTAAGTCTAAATATTAATCTGATGACATAGAAATCTCCAATCATCTAACATTTGATCCTATGGTGCAGACCAGTACATAGTGGAAGTTTGGGGAATTTATTTCAAAGGGGAACACCTTACGTCGCAATTAACATAATTATTTTTAGTCAATTAACATTTAGATTTTTCCGAGTGGACCGGTTGAAAGAATGAGGTTCAAGCTTTGGTTCTATTGATGGTTCGGTGGCCTAGTGACTTAGTTGATGATAATGGTGAAAATTGTGTAATGTTAATTGAAGTTTCATACATTAAATGAGGTTGAGTCAACCGCATAAAACTCAAAAATCAAATTAAGGAAGAAGTTTTCACTTATGGTCGATTGACCATAAAAAACAAGATTTTGAAAACCTTTTTAAAAAATTGTTAACTTACCATTTTTTCGTTAAATTAGAATTGTATAGAAAAATTTTAGAATAGGAAATGCAATATTGCAACATGAGGAGATAGATTACGAAAATCTGAGTTAGAGATAAAAATTGAACCCTGTTGTGCTAATTCACACTTATAAATTTGAGATTATAATTATCTTTTCACACTCGATAGATTCTTGATTTGAGATATCAGGGATTCAATGAATTGAATAATTTAGAAAATGGTTAATAAATTATTGAAAGCTCATCACAGTGATTTTTATCTTTTTAAAAAAAAAATATTTTTGTTTTCTTCTTTGTTCCATTCAACTTCGACCACTCAAATAATATTTTTTTTCTTAATCATCTAAATGCGTGTCACTTCAAGATCGAATCGGAAAATTAAATCGGTGGGACCCTTTTAATCATTAAAAATGATTGAATGTGATTTCCTTCTTCTCCTTAGGATGGGTGTTGTCGTAAAGGCAGGTCGTTGATTTTCTTGTTATCAAATTTTAAGATTGGACTTGCAATATATGTATTCGCATTGCCGCGTGGCTGCTTTTTACAATGTTTCCCATCAGGGTTATCGGCGCGCAATCCAAATCCTTGAGTTTTGGTTGATAATAAGCGGGGCCACGTTTGAATAAAGATGCTACCCACTTTCTATCCGCCACGCAATAACACTATCCGACACGTTATCAAAAGGAATAAAGAGGGTCGATTTTGAAGATCTAACATTTTACTATTTAAATATATAAAATACATTTTACTATTTAGTCTAATACCTAATAGTTGCATGTCACAATAATATCCTCTCATGTCTATTAATTGTGTCTACATTCATTTATGGTTTTAGAGGCAGTAGTCTATAACGCGACTTTTTGAAAGCTTTTCCGACGGATTTTTTTAATTAAAATCAAATTCATATAAAATATTTTGTAAGGATGAAAAATGATTTTATTCCATCATGATATAACTCTAATACCTAATATCTCATAATTATGAGCAAGTTGTGCCAGTGCATGTAATACAAGTCTAATATGAGCAAGTTGTCCCAGTGCATGAAATATTTTCTTCCATCATTTTATATATATATA
>APFE030193652.1:0-20540 GCA_000404065.3 Pinus taeda
GCAGTACGGAAAGTCCTTGGTTTTCATACGATTGCCAAGGTGTATAAGCAGTTTTACGGATTGTCTGGTAAACCCCTTGCCTAGTTTCTCCAGAGCAGTCACTTTTTGATCCTTTTCGAACTCTGTAAAAGAAAAGGCTCTATTGAGCATTTGTCACTTCAGGCTCTTTAAACATTCGAAGGCGACTAGAGTCATCTTTTGTCCTTTTCTCGACTCTTAAAACATGAAAAGGTCAAGTTGTGTCCTAATGTCATAAAAATTTATTCGGCCACGATAAAATTCACCTTGGTAGATCTTGTTTGCGTTTAGTTTTGAGTAGGGTCTCTTATCGTTAGTTTGCTTAGGATCTTTGTTTGATCATCCTGGCGGATCCATCGATCCCGTCTCCTATCCCAAGTGACCAAGGGTCTCCATCTTCTGCTGCCCCTGAGACACCGGTTTGCGACGCTCTTCCTATTGTTCTGAGTGTCCAACCGTTGAACTCTCGTGCTCCAAAGGACGAGCTTTACGACTTGTTTTAGAACCCTGTTTGGGAACCCTCTGAAGAGGATTTTCCCACTACTCCTGTTGGTGTTGCATCTCTGATGGCTTCTTCCGACATGGAGGATACATCTCCTGTGTTGAGTGAGACGCCCGTTATGTCGAGTATTGATACTCCCATTGCAGCTACATCCCCGATTATCTCCACGCCCTACACTGTCACACCTCTCGGTATCATAGTGCCGGCGCATTATAGATCTCTAAGGGATGCTATGAATTCTCCAACTTCCTCTTCTATGTGGGATCAAAACATTGTCCCTACCACAGGACCGTTTGTTTCCCAAGTTCACCATACTGCTGTTTCAGCAGTCCCAACCAATCCGACCGTCTGTGTCGCGTCATCAACTCCAGTTGTTACTGCTGTTACAGCGTCTTCTGCTGTCACTTCTGCTGCAGGCCCATCTCGAGGCCCAGTACAAATTGGTCCATCGACACATACTGCTAGAGTTTTCCATCCCGCAAGTAGTGCCCCACCTCTTTCTAATGCTATTTCGGCTGGGGGGGCATATTCTCAGTACTTGCACAATGTCCAGAACCCAGGTGGGCAAGGCCCCTATTATGATCCTGTCAATCATTATTTGTATACCTCCTTGCCGAATGAGCCCTATGTTGAGGCTTCAGTTCCATTGAATGTGGCTTGGAGTACCTCCAGATATGGTGGTGGCCAGTACCATCCGAGTCAAGGACAACCATCTCAAGGACCACCCTACCAGGGTCAACCATCTTACTCGCAGCCTAATGATGGGCAGCAGTATTATGGCCAGAACTACCCAGGTCAACCTGGAGGCTCGCAAGGACAACCCTATCAGGGACAACCTTTAGCCTCTAGTGGTCCGTCTTATACGTATCTTGGGCAACCTTCTGGAAACCCGGGACAACCCTAGGCTCAGAAAGGACAACCTAGGCCCCAGCAGGGCTACCCTTCGGGGCAACCCTATGGGAACCCGGGACAACCTTACGGTCAGCAAGGTCAACCCGGAAACCAACAAGGCTACCCTTCTGGGCAAGGTGGCCAGCCTCAGATCCGACCAGGACAACCTTCCGTCCATATGGCCCAACCTTCTCATTCAGGCTGGTATCAATCCTAGCCTCCTTATTCAGGCAGGTATCAAGCCCAGCCTCCTTATTCAGGTGGGTATCAATCTCAGCCTCCTTATTTAGGTGGGTATCAATCCCAACATCCTTATTCAGGTGGGTATCAATCCCAACCTCCTTATTCGGGTGGGTACCAATCCCAACCTATGTATTCAGGTGGGTATCAATCCGAACCTTCTCATCAAATGCTGCCTAGTTCCCAGGCTCAGTATGGATACCAGCAACCCCAGGAGAAAAATCAATATACCCCGTATTAAAATTACCAACAACCGCAGGCCAATCGTTATCAAAATTATCAACAACCTGCTGGGCAGTATGGTAACCAATGGGGCGCTGGGGGGCAGAACCAGTATCAACCACCCGGTTCCAGAAATAACCCTTACAGACAAAATTCTTATGGACAGGGCCCTTTTGGACCTGGCCCATCTGGACAAGGCCAGTGGGGGCAAACATGAACTGGATGGAATTTTGGCCCTACCTCATATCCGGGAGAAATGTCCTTCAACCCACAGCTACCATTTCTAGCGAAGTTAGAAATGCCCGATGTGCCGAAGTTAACGAATGATCCCATTTTACATAATCCACAATGGCCACCAGTTCCAACTAAGATACCTAGTGATTATCCCAAATTTGACGGAAAAGCTGGAGAGGACCCTCAAGCTCATGTAATGACGTATCACTTATGGTGTTCGTCTAATTCATGGCTCGATGACTCGATTCGACTTCGCCTTTTTCAGAGGACTCTCACTGGTTCTGTTGCTAAATGGTATATTGAATTGACCCGCGCGTCATTTCAAGATTTTAACTCATTTGCCATGGCATTCATTACTCACTTTCAGTTACCCATTCGGTACGAGACATGGACCCACCTCCTTACGTCTCTTAAGCAGGATACAGCCACGCATATCTCCGATCATATACATGAATGGAGAAGGCATCGCAGGTTGATCAAGTTTTGGATTCCTGATCAACTCCTCACCGACTGGTTCACGACTTCCTTTGTCCCTAAAATTGCACGGGACATTGCTATGGGAGCCTGTGTGATTGAAGAGCAAGCAATCGCGCGTGCTCAGTACTTGGACTTAGTTTACTCTCAGTCTGGTACCTTGTATGAATATTTTCTGGACGCCCCGAGGCTCGCTACATCCAAGTATTTTTGACCATTTAGACACAGAGTGAGAAATGGTCCACATGTATCAATATGTACAAGCTCTAATATTTTTGAACTCCTCCTAGTACCTATATTACTTTTTTGGTATGATTTCCTTTTATTCAATCCACACAAAAACCAAAATAAGAGAAATTGAGAGTCTCAAGGACTCCATCATTTATTAATATTTTGATTCCCTCTATGGAAATGTGTCCCAATCTCCTATGTCAAAGCATGGAGGATTTTTCATTCATAATACCATGCTTAATTCCAACATTCCCATGCAAGGTTAGAAAATTGGAATCAAAAGAAAGATTTAAATGAAGTTTATATTAACCATAAACATGTGTTCCATTACTAACAACAAGCCAATTTTTGATAAGACAAACATTATAACCAATAAAATTGAAACTAAAACCATGGGGGACAAGCTTAGAGACTGGAACACGATTCTTGGTGAAAGAAGGAATATAAATTATCCTTTCAATATTTAAAACAAAGCCATATTTTAGGAAAATTTTGAAGGTCACAACTCATTCTACACATTCATTCATCTTGTTTCCTGAATAGATAAATCGTTCACTTTCCATTAGTTTCCTTAAGTTGATTAAGCCCTGCATTGTATTGATAATATGGATTGAGGAACCAGAGTCAATACAACATGCGTTATGAAAAATATCAACCATATTAGGTTCATAACACACTAAGGAAACAATATTTCCTTCCTTCTCAAACAAAGATATATATTTGGAGCACTATTTCTTAATGTGCCCTTTCCTCTTACAATTTGTTTTTTTTTAATGATAACCTTATTGACAACTATACTAGTTTTTGTATTCTTATGCGTTTTCTCACAATTTGCACCCTTTCCTTCTCCATCAATCAATAGATGAGAACTTTCTAATTTCTCATGCTTCAATCTTCCTTCCTATGGAACACACATGGTCAGTGGTTCATTAGTTGACCATTTCTCCTTATGTGTGTTATACGAAATATTAAATGGCCCATATTCTATAGGAAAGGAGTTGAGCATTAATTGGAAAGGAAAGATTCTTAGAATGTGACATCTAAATATTTTAGTTTAGTAGCTATATTTCTCATCTCTATAATGTGTTCACGTAATCCCTTATTATCCAAAAGTTCATGGATGATAATTGTTCATCAAAGTGTTGGCTAGTGCCTTTTCAAAAATCACGTATTGTTGTTCAACAACCTTAATGAATTATTTTTCCTTAGATCATTCTAGGAAAGAAACTTGAATATCTTTTTCAACATGGTTCTTGACAAACATTAAAATTAAGAGATCAGATCACTCTAACTGCTCATATGAATCCCTTTCTACCATAATACTGGATTTTGTAGGTATGGATGGTTCAGTCTCACAGAACACTAAATCTAAGTCCATGCACCCTAATGTAAGGAGAATTTTGTCCTTCATGTCCTCAAAATTATCACCAATTAATGTTGGAACACGAGATAATTCATTAGACATTTTTGTAGATGGAATAACTGCAATATTTAAAAAAAGAAGAAGATATGATTCATATGTGACCATAATTTAGACCGTTTACCAACATTAATAATACTAAAATAAAAGCAGTGAATCATCATAGTCGTTTGATGGGCCGACATTACAATATGCCAATTTATTTCCTCAATAACTTTATAATGCAACTGATAGATATGACATCAATAGGGATATGACCAATTACTTGTGGGAATTTATAATCATTTCCAGTTTGATGCCAATTTTGTTATCGCATTCCAATTAATTCATGAATCATGATTTCCTCCTTGTGGAGCCAAGGCATATCATTTTCATGATTGAGTCACAATTTTGATGCTATTCATTAATATATCACTTGTGTCCAATATGTCATTTATACTTTATCATTGACTTAAGATGTTGTGGCTACTCTATGAGTCAATTAAATGTTACAAACATATAATAACATCAAGGATAATAAAAACATATTGACTAATCTCATGGTTAATGCATAAACATATTATTATACATTAACCAATCATAATGTCAATGCATCAATTTTAATCATACGTAATCAAAATATATGAAGCAAACATGCGTAAATAGCATGTATTCATGTTTATCATGATACACAAAAAATATATAAATAACCATTTTTCTTGATGGCATGTTCAAATAACATTTTGGCATCCATTAATTGTCAATTACAGTTTTGATATATGCATAATTAATAACTTTCAATTATAATTCTATCACATATATTCACAATAGATACATCTTGTCATGAAATGCATATACTAGTGGATTGTTTTGATAGTATCATCTTTGAAATACTAAATTGTCACCCTGTTTCATCATTAAATTACTCCAATTACGATTAAATATCTTTATATGTAAATCTCTCTTCCAAGTAAAATAAAGAAAACAAAATAATTTCCTCACAAATGGTAAATTGAAAACCAACTCTTTACCACGTAAAAATAGAAAGTATACTTGGACATATCCCCTTATTTCAGCATGAATAACTCTTTCCCACAAAAGATAAAGGAAAAAGTCAAAACATACTTCATATGGATATATTAAAACTCATATACATGTAGTCATATGTATATCATAATAGTTAACTACATTCCTTTTCTCTGCAAAACAATTGATATATTAACATAATTTATGGGTAATAAATATTTTTGAGAAAACTAATGAAGATAACACTTTGTTATCAAAACTCTCAAAGGAAAAGACTGCCATAGGGAAAAAAAAAAAGGGACAAAAAGGAGCAAAATATTCAAATCAAACACCATAGTTTGAAGGATGACTCTAATACCAAATGTAAACTTAAAATTTGATGTGAAATAAAATGGAAAACACCTCCGGTTATGGTGATTAAATTTGATGTAGGGAAAATGTTAGGGGCTAATATTTGTAGGTGGGCTAGTTTTCTATAGTTTTTCCAAAAAAAGATGTGTCAATTCCTAATGTTTCTAAAAATGATTCACTCAAATTTTATAGGAAAACAAATTACCTTAAAAAGTTCGAAAATTTTAGAGAAACTATAAAAAATCATTAGAAGTTTGTATATTTTTTTAAAAATATCACCAAACATTTCAGAGTTTGCATATTGTGGACTAGTAATATTTGCGAAGGTTTTTAAACTTGAAGATTTCCATCCTTAAGTTTTTCCCTTAGTTGATGTTGAAAATCCTTATGAAATCAATATGGAGATCTTTTAATCTATCCAAGATTTAATGTCTCAAAAGATGGAGCCACAAGCAATTTATTTCTTGATAAATCAGGAACCCTTCTAATTCACCCATCCTCATAATGATCTTTCCATGAAAGAGCATTAACTAACTTGGAGTTAATGGGGTGGTTTTTATCAATCATAACAAACACTTCATGAGAAGTTTCATAACCACATATATTTGTTTGTGGTAGTTTGAGCCACAATAAGAAACATTTCTAACATTAATAAGAAATATTTTTAATAGAAAAAACTAAATTCATGATAATTAAATCCAAAAAGATCACCTTTGATACTTTTATTTATGACAATAGCTCCACGGAGGAATTGTGTTCATATATATATCTAGGAATTACATCCATCATAAGCTCAATTGGAATTATAATAATAAGAAAAGGATAAATGGAGCTTGGAAAGCTTACTATTAGCTTGAAAATAGTTGTAAGTCGATTGATCTTTGGTTTTGGGATAAAACAAAGCTCCTTTTTGAAACTCTTGTAACACTTGTTACTTTATATGGATGTGAGGTTTGTGGTTATAGTATATTCAAAGTTGTGAAGGAATACTAAACAAATCCAAAAATAGTTTATAACCTACAACCTCAATATTAAAGGAAATACTCCCTACCTTATCATTATGATTGAACCAAACTTTCCCCTATTGAAAGCATGGCTATGACAAGGTACTTTATCTATAAAAAGAAGTTATACAATGTGGCTACCAACAATTTTCCTAAATTTTCTTCTAACTGGAGCCACTCTAGCTATAACCGCTACGTTCGACTCAAGTAAGGGTGGAATACAGATGCCCAGTCTTGCCTAGACCATTGGAGAATAAAGGAGTAGATTATCCTGCGAAATTCAGATAATATTAAAAATATCATTACTTCCAAATATAAGGAGAAATTGTGGGGAAATAAAGAATTAGAGGGAAAAAGGAAACTATGATATTGTAAGTAAGTGGTCAACCCCAATCTCAAAAACCAAAATTATCTTTCTCTCTTAACTAGTGTTAAGAAGAAAATGAGCATTGCTAAGATTAGAACTAACTCTCATGAGCTTCATAGTGAAACCATGTGTTGGTCATTTTCCAAAACATCACACTATCATAGTCATTGTAATTTTCCAAATATGTGTTACACTATCAACCTTCTTGACCTTTTAACTCAACAAAACTATGGTGATCTATGAGCGTTTCTCTCACTTCTTTTTAAATATAAAAATAAAATGTTAAAAAATTCTATTTAATCTCTTACCTTTTTAAAATTTAGTAAATCATATAAATTTTAAAAAACTTTACTCATTGTCATTATCTAAATAATTTTATTATATTAATATTAAAATTTTGTTTTCCATATTAAAATTACATATAAAAATAGAAAAACAAAATAACAATATCAAATTACTTATTCATAATCATCCAACTACTTTGCAGAAAATTCACAACACATTTTGACCATTTTTATTTGTGAATGAATATTAGAATATTGTATAGCTTGATACATACATATTCATGTTATATTTCTCTATGTATTCATGAATATAAATATAATAATATTATTTTTATGTTTAAATCATTGTTATGTTTTCTATTTATTCATTATGATATTATTAAATATAATAATAATAATAATTATTATTTAATATTTTCTTCGTAGTATTAAAAAATAAATTACTTATAAATTAAAAAAAATAATATAAACAAGCTCATATATTTGATATCATTTAATCACTTCCACATGACGTTTAATTATTATCATTATCTAAATATTTATTATATTAATATTTAAAATTTTATTTCCATATTAAAATTTACATATAAAATTAGAAAAAATAAAATAACAATATCCAAAATTACTTATTTATAATCATCCAACATACTTTGCAGAAAATTCACAACACATTTTGACCATTTTTATTTTGTGAATGAATATTAGAATATTGTTATAGCTAGATAGGTACATATTTTCATTATATTTCTCTGAATATAAATTATTAATATTATTTTATTTTAATGATTCATGTTTATGTTTCTCTATATCATTCATTTAAATATAAAATATAATATAATATATTATTTTAATATTTCTTTCGTATATTATAAAAAAATAATAATAACAAGCTATATATTTATATCATTTAATGACGTGCACAATACATTTTGTGTTTTCTAACGAATATTATAATATTGTATATCAATACATTTAGGAAACCTCACTTGTTAATTTGATACGTCACTTTCAAGTACAAATTTTTACTGTGTTTTTCTATCTCACTGCTATAACGGTATTGTATGTTTTTCTATCTGAATATTATAATATTGTATATTAATATATGTAAGAAACTTGACTTGTTAATTTCATACGTCACTTTCAACCACAGCAGTATATTGAGTTTTTCTATCTATTTACGACTAAAACAATATTATACATTACATCATTATATATTTTGTGATTATAATGGATAAGTCATATACATTATGGACTAAGTCCTAAGTCAACAATTTGTAATGTGTTCTTTTCATTATATTTGTGGGCAATCGTGAAAAGTTTGTTATTTAATAGATAGAAGAAGATGGTACAAAATACCAATTAGAATATAGTATTTAATTTCCTAAATAAAAATAATTAAACATTTTTCTGCTCTAATTATTCATGAGTAATGGTGCTTAGATGTGATTTACACTCTTTTATATTCGTATACATCTCAATACCACTCCACAATTAATTATATATCTTTTCTAATCCATGAGGTACATACATGAATAGTTAGAAAATATTTTAAACATTCAATAGATGTATCACCATTATATTTAGGTGGAAATTTAATATTGTGATTTACATTTATTTAGGAAAAATAATTTAATATTTTTTTAGTTTGGTAGGGTTTTGTATTTTGATGAAAAGTGTGACCTAAAGGTATTTAATTAGTTAAAATTATTTGTAGTACATTTAGTTTAGGCTACACTAATTCATAACATAATTTGATTTTTGTGTCTCTTCTAAATAATGGTGGAGTTTCATATATAAATGACTTTAAGAAGCTAGATTCGAAACCAATCATACAAATAAAATTTAATTAAAAAATAATTTTAATATTGAAAAACAATTAAATTTCATTTTTTTAAGAATCTTTTACCTTCAATAAATATAATTTTTCCATGTTACGGGAGAATGTGGCTTATTTAACATTACTAACATTGGTTATCCAATATCTCATCATGCATAATTAGATTTAATAAAGTCAAATTTCATTATAATTACATGCAAATAGAGAGTATGGCAAATACTTTAGTATCTTATGCAAATGAATGAGTAGTTATACATATAAATGTTTAAAATAATTGATGGACCCCTCAAATAGGTACAATTCAAGGCCGATCTGAACATTCTATAGTACATTTTAACTTTTCTTTTTGTATTTGATAATAACTTTTTCGAGCTATAATGTGTTCTTAGGAATGTTAGGGAATATTCACTATATCTTGTGGCATAATGCATTGAATGTGCACGACAAAGATGATTTCTTGTGAAAAACATGTTGGAGACTAGCAAGAGAAGATATAGGAGGCTTGTTCCTTGCATCATCCCATCAAAAACTCAAATGACTCCTCAATAGTTACTACCCCTCAATGGTTGTGAGTTCACCAAGAGACCAAATCCACTTTGGTCAGGGTTTTAGAGAGAAGCAACCCTCTCTTTAAGGATGTTGCCCCTCACTCACTTTTATATAAATAAGAGAGCCTAGCAGCTTAGTGGGGATTCATATTCTAGAGGAAAGATAATGACTATTAGAGAAGGAGACTTTTGTTTGTTATTTCCATTGTCATGTTACATGTTTGAACAATTTTGAGATTAATGAAAAGCATTATTTTTCAAGTCTGAGTTTTCTTTAAGGGAGTTGAGTTGGCTTGGGTTAGTGCCCAACCCAAGTACTCAACCCCCTTCTTCTATAGATTTCTTTATGCATTCCTTTTGCATGTGCTTAGTCTAGATATGGTTCTTTTCTGCAAATCTTATTAATAAGAAAATCTTTGTCTCTGGAGGTTGATAAGTAAGCTTTCTTGAGAAGCTCGCTTGTGTACTATGTGTGGACAAGCACCAAAAGTAGTTTTTCCTTTATGTAATAAGTTGATTTTATTTTAAATTCAAATCATCCTTTCACTGGTATTTTTTGCACTGCAATTAGTGTTTTGGTAGTCATTTAATCACTTTATTTTCGTTAGTTGAACAATTATCTTGTGTGTGGATGAAACTATTGGTTCATAGAGTACAATAGCATCATTTTCTATGCATTAGCATCACCTCCATCATCACTCCTCCTTCCATCTCTACTTGTTTCTCCAAAGTATCTGCATACTGAAAATTACATTATCGATCTACAAGAGACTGTTATTTTTGTTCTCCCCTTGTACAAGAATAGATCTAGGCTTGGTAAGGCCTATTGCACCCTTGCATAGATTCCTACCACCTTCTCCCACCTTCAGACCACTCCTAGAACCATCAGAGATTACTCTCGGATGCAGTCTTATAGAAAATAGGGCATCCTGTAGCAATCTTATAGCAATACACATAATTCTTCAAAAGGCACCCATAATTGCCTCAAAAGTTTTCTTTTTCCTTCTTAGCACTCCAAAACGTCCTTTGAGCCTTGAAAAAAAACTTGAGAAGTCCAAAAACCTAGATAGCTTCCTTTCATCGTTGTAGTTTCAATCTTGCAGCTAGGGTATATTGTTTATGTGTTTTATAGAATGGAAGTAGTTTTCCTTGATCACTTTTGAGCATTTAATGGTTTTTGTAAATAGAATATAATTTACCTTGTTTGCAATAACATAGATTTGTTTTCCTGCAATATAGATCAGAATTACTTTCATGTCATTTACTTTCATGCAGCTAGCTTAGCATTACTTTCCTATTATTTACCTTCTGCAAGATAGATTAGAATCTCTATTCTAGAATTTCCTTTCATGCAAATAGATTAGTGTTCCTCTCATGTAGTAGAATAAGTTATTCTTCAATAATCTCTTTTCTTTTAAATTTAAGCTAGGTAGTTTTCCTTCTTGGATTTTTCAAAGTGGCCCGTGTACATCTCAGTTCAATTCATTACTTCAGAATAGATTGAGGAAAATCTTACTTTTTATGCATATAGCACTGACACTGCTTAATTTTGTACAAACTACAGACTGATAAATTAAAATTTGTAGCCTTGACAGTTGCAACATTCTTGTTGTAATACCTAGATTCATCAATAAATATAATTTTCACATTTTTAAAAAGTAATTATTAAAGATAAAGTATTTCTTAATGTAATTAAATGTTTGAATTAGATGAAAAATTCAAACTAACAAACCTTTATTTTATTACTGAATTCATTAGTATTTTCACATTTAATATTTATTTTAGGTAAAATTTATAAATACCATTTAATTATTTAAAATATGATTTTTTTAAATAAATGTTTCTTATATAATCATATTCAATTAGTTAAACATTTTGTTTACATAAAAAGTGATGTCAAATAACATTTACTAAATGATGGTGTATTGACGAGGATGAATTATACATGAAGAAATTGTTCAAGGAGTTCTTTCATAATTATGTACATACAAGCAATGTTAAAAAAACAGGTAGGAATCTGAAACTTCATGATGTTTGTGATGCAAAGTATTATTTCTCTTGCAAAAAAAAATTACGTGTATATAGAAAAAAACAATTTTAACGTTAAGAAATATAGAAAACATTTCTTACAAAATGAGCACATGGAAGATTATATTATATATATATTCCAATGTTTTAATATTACAATAATAATTATATTTATTTATATTTACAAAGATGAAATGCGTAGGTATCAAATTCCTGATGTTGCAACTTGCAATATCAAAGGTTGCAACATCAAAGGTTAGAGAAATGTAGTTATGGTTGATCTTATGGAAGAAAATTACACTATTACTAAGAAGGAAGGGATAAATCCATATAAATTTTGTTTCCATAGGATGTGGACGTATCATGGATGATATCTTTTAAAACATTCATGATGTACCTTATTGTTAATGTACAAAAACCCTATGCAGAGATTAAAAGATAAGTCTTCTATCTATTATCTTGTTGTTGATAGACTTGAAGTTATTGCATAGTGTTTTAAATGCATTAATGACATAGATACTAAGGTATGCAGGCTAGATACTTATATAAATACAATTTTTCTCTATATTGTTATTGCAATATCCACTATTTATTATAATAACTCAAACTTTTTTCTCCTTTCGTTATATAAATACAATTTTTCTCTATATTTTGTTATTGCAATAGTTATAATGTGATATCTACTATTTATTATAATAACTCAAACTTTTTCTCTCCTTTTGTTGTTGCAATAGTTATGGTAATAATTATGATGTGATATCCACTATTCATTACAATAACTTAAATAATGATGTGATATCCACTATTTATTATAATAATTTAAATTTTTTATACATTCTAACTTAGTAACCAAAGAACTCACAATAAAAACCATTTTCCGTCAATGTTTCAAATCCCAACAACGATCTATCATCATGACTTTTTGAATGTTGATAGAGAAGGCTGAATGAGAGTTTTAACTAATTTTGAGTGAGTAGATTTAAATGGAGGATCGTCGCTTGTTTAATATTTTTATTAATTATAATCAGTATTTTTAATAAGTTAAAGTAGTTTAAAAATTTTAAAACATTAATTAATCCAATTATAATATAATAATAATACTTTGATTCTTTATCTTTATAATAAATAATTTATACTAATGTTTATGATTATTAGTGATTTATTTAGTATAATATTTAATGATCTTAATAAAATCATAAACTAACTCATAAATAATATGAATAGTAATGTTTATCAATTATATAAATAATATTTTATAAAATTTATTAATATTCAAATATTGTATTGTGATATAAAAATATTATATTTAAATATTATTACACTAAAAATAATATTACTATTGATTATATTAATATTAAAATACTAATATATTAATAATAATAATAATATTGTAATAATTCTTGTACATTGTTCGGTTATATTTTTCTATGACTATTAATATTTTATCTCATAAATGTAGAGAACTATGAGCCCTGATGCAATATATAGGAATTACATATTAAACAATTCATGCATGTCCCTAATGACCAGTTTACATGTTATGGACATAATGCAACATGAAATACATTGAATGTAGAATTTAGCTGATATTGAATGTATCAAGTAACTAATAAGGTGGCCCACAAGGATTTTCATCATTTTTTCATAATTCCACATAAGAGGTGGTCTAGTGGAACATGCATGTATTTTCTCATTAAATTGCTAAACTGATTTTGGCATATAAGCTTTTCCTATTGTATGTATTGTTCAGAGCATAACTTATAGATTCAAATGTAAGGAAAACAACTAAGGATGGTTTTATGGAAATGAATATAGATGGATTTTCATTTAGTTACATCAAGGAAATATGGCCAATTTGTAAAATAGGATATTGTAATATTAGACTTTCTTTGGTAGTCATGTTGTCAATATATTTAGATAGATAAATTCAATCTTGTATCACCCCCATGATGACCCCTACTATGTATTCCTAAATAAGCGAGCTACATTTTATTGGGCTTGCATCCCCATGTGTATATCTTTATTATGGAATTCACACATATATTCGCATGTTTCAAAGCAATAGTGCTAGTGTTGTAATGGCTAGATAACCTAAGTAGAAAAAGGCTAGTTCACCTAATGTTGTAATATATAATCACATTTGTAATAATAAAAATAACAACAAGTATGCACACCTCTAGACATAAGTAGAATTGGGGGCATAAAACTTCATAAGAGGAAAAAGTGAGAGGGTGGAACCATGATATGACCCATAAGCCAAGTAGATAAGAAAATATTCATAAACTCACTTATGAATAAAACTCAAAATCATGAAGCAATAATATATTCCAAGTCCAAGGTAAGTGTGAGGGAGTTCCTCGTATCAAAATTAGCAAAGATAACACATCCAAATATAAGTCAACTTTCCCATTATGTAAGGGGAAAGGCCTATATTTGACCTCCCCTTCTTATGAGTTCCTCTTTGTTCTATCCCTAGTTCACATCTTGTTCCTTGTTGGACATGTTCAATACCGATCAAGCTTATTTTTATGATTTAAAAGATGAAACATCATAACTTTGTAGCTAACCTAGATAAATAAATGCAACATAACTTTACATCATTCTTGTCATTTTTTTCCAAACAAAGAGTAATCTATTTGATAGGAAAAATGGGCATCCTTATTTCAATTACAAATTTCTAAAATATTGCTATTGATAGGAGCTATATTAAAGAATTGACCTTTTTCATGTCTATCAGTGTCCAAATTATTCCTGAAATCCATAATAGAGATAAGTTCATGAGAAAGGAATATACCAACAAAGTTTTACAACCTTGCAATACTCCATGGTAACTTCTTTGCTAGATTTGAAAATTGTGACCTCATCGTGTTGTGGTAGAAACACAACCCCCCACTTTTCACTTAATTTTCATTATGGGGGGGCTTTGAATGAATAGTTGGTCAGATTACTATTTGATTTTGAATATTTGGTTTTCTTTAATGGTTTCAATATTTTCCTATCTTCCTATCATAACTTTTTGATCTCATTTGGTTCTTTGGTTTGCAAATGGTACCTAAACAAAGATCGGACATTTTCACTACCTTTACCTACTAAATGTATAAAATGTAAATTACTTTTGTTTTATAAAGTTATTTGTTTACAAATAATAAACTTTTCTTTGTAAATGTTTTTTTAATTTTAATTTTTAATCAGTTTGATTAATTATCAAAATAGCCCTCGAGACCAAGATCTATTGTAAAGTGGCTATGGGCCATAGCCCTTTATCATAAAGCAACGACGATATTTTATTAGCAAGAGTTATATATATTCGGAGGAATTCTAATAATCCCTGATATATAAAAGTCTCGAACCTCATACCAAGTGGTTATAGTTCATTTATATATTATAAACTATGAGTGTTCAGAAGGACCCACCTGCCACATCATTACTATCGCTCCTGAGTATCGGTGATCAGAAATTTTCAACTTAGTAAGATTTTAAAAACTTTGATATATGATAAGAGATATTCATATTTCGCTGATATTTCGATTATCATCTCCCTCCGATCTCTGATATTCAATAATCATCTTCCTCTGATCTTCAATCTCCGATAATCATACCCCTCCGTCTTCCGACTTCTGATAATCCACTCACCTCTGATATCCAGACTCGATATACTATTTAAAAGGAGTTCAATAAGATATCGTGTCCACTTAATATCACATCCTCCCAATATTGACATTTTTCATTTGTGCTCATTATTAAAAGTTCTGATATCCATTTCTGTGATACCACTCAGCTCTTGCCACTTATCACTTCTAGTGACTGTTGTTATATTAATTGAAAAAGTCATTTGATTTTTCTATTGCTTTTGGGCATAATTAGAGTTTGTTTACAAATTTTTATTCATGCCATAGCTAATTCTGTTTTCTGTTATAACAAAGATTTCTAGTCAAGGCCATTATTGAAGCATATCTAGTTGATCACCAATGAAATTCCTCCAGATTGTAAAGGGATATTGTAATAGAAGAATTTTTTGAATCAGTTGTTGCTTGCATGTAATTTCACCTATCGGTTCAAAACAAGCAAGATCATCTTTATCTGTGCAAACCAAACTAGGAAATCCATTCCACTCTTGCATCTACATTTGGTTGGAACCCCAACCAAAGGAATCATTTTGTTTCATTTTTTGAGAAATAGAGGGATACTATTAACGTTTCCACTATGTATAAATACCCATCTCTAATTATGAGAAAGGGGATTCAAATCCGAGAGAAAAGAGTCAAATTAATGCTTGGGCTTACAACCTATTTTTAAGGAGAGAGTTTGTGATTTATTTACACTATTGTAGTGAGAACCGATCCATCTTTGCAAGCAGGGAATCAATTTTAGAGGCAACAGAGGACTTGCACTACTATACCTCTCTATTGTTTTCTGTAACTTGATTCCTCTTTATAATAATATTTATCTATTTAATTGGTTGCATGGAACTATTGTTTATTTGTTATTGAAAATAAATGCTTCAAGTTTCAAATATCATTTTCGGTGTATGAGTATGTATGTGGATTTTCAGCACTACTGTTGACTGTTTAGTAAAATTTTCATTTAGAATATGGTCAAGTTATCTTGCAAGGTTAATCAGAAATGAATTTCAAAATGGGAACTTGCATAAGGACATACATTTATCTCCTTAAGCTGCTAGCTATCTAACAATTTAATCTTATAGATGTCATGATTTCTACATGTCATGTATTTGAACTATTTCAGTATTATGACATGAATCTTTTTTTTGTTATGCATATGTTTTATTGGGATTTGGAGATGTTTGCAGTTGGATGTCTGTTAACTATTTAATAGGCATTTATTTGTATACATTTTCTCAAACAAGGATTGCATCTTGGAATTATTTACCTGATCTATTTCCTTTATCTTATTCAAATTTTAACATACTTCTGTTTCTTTTCCTGTCCTTTTAGCTTACTCTTGATTGAGAGAAGGACTAATCCTTCCTTCAATAAAGATAGGTCTAGGATTATATGCATCTTAGATTATACTTTGCATGTAGTTCTACTTTCTTCTTCCTAGAAGTCCCCTCATACAGGGGCAGTCTTTAGAGTGGTTTGGATGGACCATAAAGTCATCTTAAGGATCACTTTCTTTCCTGATCAACAAGAAGACTCAATATGATGTCTCTTCTCTATTGGTAGGTGAAAGTCATACTTTAAGCTAGTAGGGATAGAGATAGGGTAACTGGACCCAATTGAACAAGTTGGAACCACCATTTCAATGGAAAATGAAGTGTTTTAAGTTCCCGATCGGGTGGTCTCCCTTAAAATGTTGAAAGGTAATTTTTGTCTGTCAACATTTTTGGTGCTAAAAGGAGGGTCTGCTTTAAATTGTTTTCTAAAGTTTATTGTAAAATTATAAAATTTGAATTATGCGTTCCTCCAAAAAACCCCCTTAGAGATGCTTTAGTGTATCACATCAAACACTACACCAATCAAGGGGTTTAAAAAATTGTCAAAGGTAAAGTTCAATGGTAAGTCTTCGACCTTTAATCACCTTTTTCAATTCATTTCAAATTGTTGGGTCCCTATAATACTAGTGATTACCCCATTACTATTGTAGTTGTATCCCTTATTAATATTGTTGTGCCCCTATTGTACCCATATTGTTATTAATGTGCCCCATAGAATCCCTTATTGTTATTTTTGGGCTATATGATTTTGTTAGGTCGGCTAGGTTATTTGTACTCCTTTAGACTCCTATATTAGAATAGGAGGTTTTTGTCATTGAATGCATTCCAAAGAATTGTTCTTTATGTAATGTAAGGAGGTTTCCCCCTTCGAAGAGGCTGATATAAGGCTGTTGATCTATTCTTTTTTTTCTCTTGAGCTGGTTTCATAATTTGGTATTTTAGAGCTTTGGATTCTAGGGTTTTGCTGCTCCAAAATAGGTCTGTCGTGCCATTTTTTCACTATAATTTTTTTCTACCGACTTCTTCGGGAAGCTAAGAAAAAATCATTGAGAATAATCGTGCTGAACTCGGGTTTGAAAGTTCAAAGCTTTTTTCGCACTATATTTTGTGGAGTATGATTGAGGAAGTTGGTTACTTTTTGTAGACTCCTTGAATTACATTTCAAACAGGTGACCTGGGGAAAATCGTCATAACTTTCTCTCTGAGCATCAGATTGAAATTTCGTAAGAAGGTGCAGAAAGAGGACGGACTGTAGTTTCGTGTAGATATTTTTTAGAGCCGAAGGTCAAAACAGTGATTCATGGCATGTCATACAAGTTCGCTCTACTGAACTAGTCTATAATCAGGTCATTGTGGGAGATTTTGCATAACTCTTCCTTAGAGAATCCAATTTGGATAATACTGTTGGCATTGGAAAGAGGACACAGAGGGCTACTGTAGGTCATAATTTTAGAACTCGATGATCCGAAAGTACAAATATACATTAGAGACAATATCGAGCTCCTACAAAGTGAAAAAATGTGTGTAGATTGTTTTTAAATTTTTGCTTAAGCTTGGTTTGAAAATTTATTTTGAAGGAATTCAAAGGGCATAGAAGAGCATTGTTATCAGTAACTGATACCCTGAGGAAAGAAAATGCAAACACCTAGTAAGCAACCTGAAAGCTCTAGCATGACTCATGAAGAAGAGGAAGAAATGCTACATGATATATCAAAATTACATGACCAAGTGAAACAAGTGTCACTTGCACAAAAGCTAACAAAAGCTAATATAAATGGCGTGGAATCTAAGATAAAGGGCATGGAAGCTAAGATGGATGATTTAAAGATAGATTTGAAGACAGATTTGAAAAGATACATGGCAGATTTGAAGACAGATTTGAAGATAGACATGGCAAATTTGAAGACAGATTTGACAAATTTTCTACAAGAAATACTTACTAATGGTGAAAAGGTAGTAAAGGAAACTTATGATGCGAACAAAAGAAATGTTAATCATGATTCCATAGGCTCTAATGTGGGATCGAAGACCCATCATATTCCAAAAATCGATATGAGGAAGTTTGATGGCAAGGATCCCGCAACATGGATATTACAGATGGAGCAATTTTTCGATCTCAATAATGTGCAAAAACACACAAAAAGTACGTATTGCAACTTTATATTTGGAACCAAATCAGTTTGTATGGTATCAATGTCTTTGCTCTCATAAACAAATTATCACTTGGGTACCAAAGAATTGACAGCACATTATGAGGATACAAAAAGCAACACTTTTTTTAAGCCAATTGATAAGTCTCAAACAAAAGGGTTCAATAATGGAGCACATTGAGGAGTTCCAAAAATTGAACATAAGGGTAAAAAATATTCTAGAGGAGCATAGGATTGATGCGTTCATAGGGACTTTAAAGGATAATATCCAACATGATGTTCGCCTTTGGGAACCTGATTCATTAGAGAAGGCATTCAGGTTAGCAAGAAAAATGGAAAGCAAAATTATGGAAACCAGGAAGCATAACACTCACAACTATAAAGACAGAAGTGTTGTTGTCGCTAGTCTTCCACAACCTATAAGGTTGACACCACAACAATTGGAAGAAAAAAGAGAAAAAGGGCGTTGTTACAGTTGTGATAGCAAATACACTAAAGGTCATAAGTGTGCTGAGAAGAAATTATTCTACATAGATTGTGAAGAGGTAGAAGAAAAGGAGAAAGAAAGGTCAAACAAAGAGGATATAATCCAAGAACAAAGCCTAGATAAAGAAGAAATGAATCCGACCATATCGTGTAATGCATTGGCGGGAATTACCACTCCTCAAACAATTAAGATAGAAGGAATCAAGAAGAAAAAGGTAATAATGTTGATTGATTCAGGAAGTACCCACAATTTTATTCATTGTAAGGTAGCAAAAGAATTGAATTGCTTCTTATATACAACACCAGAGTTTCAAGTGATGGTTGCAAATGGAGGAACAATAAATTACTCTGGAAAGTGCCATAATATCAAGCTATCCATGGGAGAATATGTATTGACTAGCCCAATTCTTTTCATTCCAATGGGAGGTGCTAATGTTGTACTAGGAGTCTAATGGCTACAATCCTTGGGTACACTAGCTTTTAATTTTCAAGAACTTTTCGTGAAATTTTTTGTATTAAGGGGAATTGTAGGGAAAAGGAAGTTAAATTAAGGGGTATTGCAGGGAAACTGGGAAAGATAATCGGCTCTAACGGTATGACAAAGCTTCTAAAAAAGGAACAAAGAGGTGTAATTGCACAATTATGTTCGCTAGATGTTTGCACATTGGAATCATCTATTTCTCCAAATCTCCAAAAAGTGTTGGAAAATCATTCCAAGGTATTTGAGACTCCCAAAGGTCTCCCACCTATTCGTGATCATGATCACGCTATTCATCTGATTCCAGGAAATGTTCCTCTAAACATCGGCCGTACAGATATCCCTATGCCCAAAAGAGTGAAATTGAACGTATGGTTGCAGAAATGCTAGAGGCTGGGATAATTCAACCGAGTCAAAGTTCTCTCTCTGCTCCAGTAGTATTGGTGCACAAGAAGGATGGATCATGGCACATGTGTCTGGATTATGGGGATCTCAACAAGCTCACTATTAAAAATAAGTTTCCCATTCCTGTCATTGATGAATTACTGGATGAATTGCATGGATCAATTTACTCCACCAAGTTGGATCTTCGCTCAGGATATCATCAAATCAGAATGAAGACTGAAGACATTCCGAAAATAACATTTAGAACTCATGAGGGTCATTATGAATTTTTGGTCATGCCTTTTGGCCTTACCAATGCACCTTCTACATTTCAAGGTTTGATGAATTCCATTGTCAAACCCTTCCTTAGAAAATTTGTGTTAGTATTTTTTGATGATATACTAATCTACAACAAGTCTTGGAAGGATC
>APFE030193655.1:1382-17847 GCA_000404065.3 Pinus taeda
ATATAGGAAAATGTCCCTCAAGCAAGCTAAGAAGGATAATAAATTATCACCAAAGTATTATGGTCCATACAAGGTGTTGCAAAAGATTGGTACTATGGCATACAAATTGGAGCTCCTGCAGCTTCTCGATTGCACCTAATTTTCCATGTTTCATGTTTAAAGAAGGTTATAGGCGACAAGCTCCCATTTCAAACAATATTGCCAGAACTTGATGAGGAAGGAAAAATTATATTGGAACCGGAAGCAGTCACAGAAACAAGATCTCGATAGCTACGAAATTGATCAATTTTGGAGTATCTTATCAAGTGGAAGAACTTATCTGCGGAAGATTCCACATGGGAGGATGAGAATTTTATACAGAAGTATCCAGAACTACTCAGGCGTTGAGGACAACATTTTTTTTGAAGGAGAGGGGCATGTTGGGTCCCTATAATACTAGTGATTACCCCATTACTATGGTAGTTGTACCCTTTATTAATATTGTTGTGCCCCTATTGCCCCCATATTGTTATTATTGTGCCCCATAGAATCCCTCTATTGTTATTTTTGTGGCTTATATTATTATTGTTAGGTCGGCTGCGTTATATTGTGACTCCTTAGACTCCTATATATAGAAAGGAGGTTTTGTCATTTTAATCATCCAAGAATTGTTCATTTATGTAATGTAAAGGAGGTTGCCCCCTCGAAGAGGATGAATTTTAAGGCGTTGATCTATCTTTTCTATATTTTCTTGAGCTGGTTTCATAACATAGCCCCCCTCAAAATTCCAAAACTGCCTGCCACGTATCCTTCTGTGCCGCCACATCATGTTGACGTCAGATGCCACTATAGCTTTATCAAAACCAATCATATGCGGCCATGTGTCATTATTAGAACCAATCCTATATTGCCACATGTCCTACTAGAGGAGAGAGAAAAGGGCCCGCCAACCTTTGGTTTTGCGATGAAATCCTTTCTTAATACTTGTCGGCGCTCCTTGAAGTTTTTTAACAGTATCAGAACTTTTAACAATATCACAACTTTTTAAAGGTTCTCATGTTCAAAAGTTTCGATTCTCAATTACCGAAATGCTTGACTAGGATGTTGCGATTCGCTGACAAATCTGGACTTCTGATATGTGATCGCCGATATCTTTGGACCTTTGATACGAGATGCCATGATATGCCTGATGCTCTGATGTTGCGGTCATCGATATTCTGGACCTGTGATATGCGATCACCAATATTCTTTCCTTCCTGAGGCTTTAGTCCTTGAAACTTCAGCATACCGTATCTTTTGATCCAGGAGTCCATTTGTGGACTTCCACATGTTGTTGGAAATTTTGTTCAGAGCACTTTCCAATGAAGAGGGTCTGATGTTGGCTTTGAGTCTTTATACTTCTTGGAAAATGACTACAAACTTCTCTACTCATTTACTCTTTGGACAACTGAAAACACATTTTTTAGTAACAACAGACACGAAGGAATTTTCCTCCTTCATCTGTTCCCAAAGAGTGATCTCCAATGTAATTACTACACGATTTTGATAAAATGTCTCAAGAAGAAGTTCATCAATAGGACTCCTTTTATATTCACTCTTCGTGTTATAGAGCCTTTCTGATTGCTCACAATAGTGGGAGAAAGTCTATTAGGAGTTATATGTGGCCATCCATTGCCTGTAGGACTTTTCATATTCCATCATACATTCTTGCAATGTTTAAAGGCTGTCTAGGTTGATATCTTCTTCATTATCCATAGAGGACATGCTTTCCATTTCACGAGTCCCTCCTTTGGCACTATCCTTAAGGTATGCATCAATTACTTGATCTTGATGATTTGGAGATGGTGTTATGTAGAGTCTACGATAGTGGACACAAGTATCCTCCCTAGGCCTAGTGGTGTTAATTTTAGGTATGTTCTATGCTAGAGAAATTTATTTAATTTATTTTCCATAGTAGCAATCACATCAGCATAAAGTAAACTGCGGATAGAACATAAATATATATTGCAGAAGACAAGCCAAGACAAGAGGACACAGGATGTGGCACAAGCTAGGGACAAACCCCACAATGTGTGGGGAAACCCTTGATCAATTCTTCTTTTATGTTCTTCAAAGTTCAGTAGAGAAAGAGAGAGAGAGACAGAATACATTTACAATAGAAGTCAACACTTTGACTTTTGATATATGCAGAGATCAGTTGAAGACATATTGCTTCAACTGATTATCTAAGGTGACTCCTTCACCTATCATAGAGCTGCCTCTCGATCATTTGCCGCCCCTTCCCGTGTAGCACCTTGTTGTACCATCACAATGTGTTGAACCTTGATGATTGAGCTGCTCCTGAACTCATCATCATGCTGTCCTGCTAATGTGCCCATCATGCTGCTGCTATAACTTCTCATTACTTCATCATGCTGCAACACTCTCCTTCTGTTGATTCATTATACAACTATATGTGTATTAGCTTTAGCTGCTTGCTATGGCTTGCAGCCTTGCAAAGAAGCTAGGCTATAGTGCAGTCTCAAACTACAATATCTACAACGAGGATATGCATATACCTTGACTGTTGTGAGATAGATGCATCAGGATTGTTCTCACCATAATTGTGACAATGCCAAGAATGTTGTTATCTGAAGTTTATAATGTTTCATCCATCTGAGATAGGTACATCATTTAAATGCCAAGACTCACTGGTCCTTTTGAGACTTTGATCTTAACCGAGATTGTTGTGACAAAAGTACCTTGTTGTTTCAAACCTCTGGGAAAGACATCAAAGTCTGCACCTATACGAAATACTGCACCTGCACCTTACCATGGATATCCTGTGTCCATCTGAAACTTGTATACGCCTTCCAGCAGTGCGGATCTCTACTCTCATACTCATCCAAAGTTCCTTCCACGTTTTCCACCCAAGATCTGGCTTGACTATACCATAAACCCACGAGGTGCAGTCAAAATCTTCACCGAAAATGCTTGTGGCTTCCTCATGACTTGACTGTAGTTTCGTTACCCTTATTTTGGCTCCATTATCATGATTGCGGCTCTCAGCATTCCTCATAGTGGCTACAACAACTTTTAAGGTGTTTCCATAATATATATGACTTGTATATATCAGCGTTCCATTTATCATAAATATAATTTCATCCTGAATATTTCTGCATTCCATTCATCATAAATATATCTGCGTCCATGATGAATATGATCTGTATATCTCTGCGTTCCACTCATCATTAATATAATTGTGTCCTGTATATCTCTGCATTCCATCAATATAACTGTGTTCATTACAACATTGAGTTTCCACTGCGGACACTGCGGCTACCCTGCATGATATATTATATTGTCATGACTGCGTGTAGAGTAGGGTTTCCAACGTACAAGTTCTCAGTGTATAGGTGTTGTGCATTGTATGAACTACGTGGAAAGTTATATCGCCATTCCCATATTGTGTATTATATGATAGCATGCTACAACGTGAAATGCCAACGTATCTCATCTGCGTATATTGATAGGGTTGTCCATGTAGGTTTTCTTTGCTGTGTATCACTATCTCCATTTTATATGATTGCGTTCCTTTGATATGACCGGGCTCCTTTTATTTATGTCATGCTTTGACTGCTTCATTACACTGGCTTCATAACTGCATATAGATTAATAACTTTAGGGTTTGACTGTGGATAGAACCTCCTTGACTCGACAACGTATAAATGTCTTCCTTGATTTGTGGTTGAGTGTCTCTATTTCCAGCGTGTAAATTAGGGCATAATCTTAGGGCATCCTTCATTAGTGTCAATCCTTCTCCAAAAACCCAAGACGTGGAGAAGAGAACTCATGAAGAATGTGTATATGCAAAATGACCTCAAGGCCTTTTCAATTTATACTAAAACGTTGGTGATGAATAGGTATGTCTTTTGGACTTCTTGAGCCTACATAAATTGCTGGTCGGCTTGATAATAAATCCATAATCAAAATAAATTCATATCTCCATAAATACTTATCAGAATCGGATGATCTTTAGATCAAACCTACAACATCGAGACGGAGGGATCCAATAAAAATATCAGCCTATATAAATAAGTACCCCTATCTATGTGTTTTTAACACTCCTTCTCAACTAGGGAGAATTCCATCTGCTGATCCATAAGTTCGACTATACTATCTTTGCCATCAGTGCCCTGCACTACTCTACCCAGCCCTGCTTGCTTTGCTCTGCTCCGCTCTTCTTTGCTTAGCTATGCTGGCTCTACTTTGCTTTGCTCAGCTTTGTTGGCTCTGGCTCTACTCAACTTAGCTCTGCTGAACTATGAAGAAGAAGAATTGATCAAGAATGTCTCATAACATTCTCCACTGACTCAAAGTCAGTCTCAGAGTGCGTACCACTGGTATGGGTCATTGATCCCAGATCAATGGAGGTCATCCTAGCGTAGGGAGTGTTATCACTCAGGTTTTCCCCAAAGTTGTAAGAAAGGGAAAGGAGGACAAGGTAACCACAAACCAATCTTTTAGATACAAAATCTAGCCAATCTGTATCCAGAGAGGGCTCTCTCTTTATGATTTAACTTTGTTTTGAAAGGTATTAGGCTAGTTATGAGGTTCAGGGGTTTTGTTTGATTTTTGGATGGTGAGATTCAATAGAGAAGAGGTGTAAGACTGAGTAGTTCAGTCCATTGGGATAATGGAGTCAACGAGGATGGTTTTCTGGATTTGGTTTCTTAATAGAGGATGGTTCCACAGAGCAAGGTAGTCAAACAGGGAACAAATAAAGACTTGAAGCAGATGGAATGGGTTCAAATTGGGTGAAAGGCAGTTAAAAATCCTTCAACCTATTTAAAGAGGGAAAGTGGATGATTACTACTAAAGAGCAGTTTAAGAATTTTTTAACAAATAATCAACATGAAAGAATTAGGAAACGAGAGCATTTAAGATTTACACTGCTTATTTTAATTCTGAAGAAAGCACAGAGAATGATAACAAATGAAAACAAAGTGCATTCAAGCATATTCTGAATTAATCTTTATCTTTATCATTCAGATTTTGAAACACAGGTGATATAAGAAACTAGAAAAACTTTAAAACACAGATATAAGGGACTTATTGGTCCGATGGTTGATTCAAGAATCCTGTGACAAGTCCTCTGCTTCAATTCTTCATCCAGTGAGCCCAACAATAGTTGATTCCAATAGCTCTCTATTCCAAAACTCAATGTTACAGCAAAATATAGGAATACTCACCAACCCAAAATACTTCGTTTGGGGGGGTATTTATACAAAATATCTTACAAAATATCTCATGGAGATAATATCTAGTGATGACTAATCGTTTTTTACAAAAGATAGAGACAAATAGTCTCGAAAATAGGGAAAAGATAAACTGATGCCGTGCTGGCTGCTCCGTCTTTGTCGGATGTGCTGGAGGCAGGCTCTGCGAGTCGGTTTACAACTATCTTCCACTGATACTTTGTGCTGGCTGCTCCGTCTTTATAGGATATTCTTCAATCCTGATCTGATACACTTTGACCCGTTTGACCCTCATTCATCCCTGTCTATCTTATCATGGTAGAATAGCCCAAAATTTACGTCTTGCCCAGAGAAGTTTACAAAATTTCTAACATATCTTCCCACCATTTCTACTCTGGAAATTTATGCCTCTGAATTTTTCTGAGAGTTTCATCAGTCTCTGTATATCTGAAGAAACTAGGCTGAATGGTGAATAGATGCTTTACCTCGTGCTCAATGTAGAATAAATTCTCTAAGTTGTCATAGAGAACTCGGCCAGATGGAAGTGCTTTTACTCCTGATGCACTTGATGATGCGCTAGCTTGATTGCCAGCATACTTATTCAATTTATCAACATAATCAATGTGTTTCATTAACTTATCATTGATGACCAAAGGACTAGGTAGTCCTTTACTCAGTAAAACTATGAACTTCTCCATAAATGCATTGATTTCCACTTACATATCTTGGCACCTTCTCTCTAAGTTCTACATTAAAGTTCTCTTGGTTAGAACTTTTTTGATTTCCAAAATTGTGTCTGTCCTGTCTTGAATGCCAAGTTGCTCCAACTATTCTGCATTGTGGGTGTTCAAAAAATGTATAAGCCGATTAGCTTCTTCAAGCATTTTTCCTAACTGTGCTCATATTAGTACTACTGCATGGTGCTGCTCTTGCCGATGATGTACTTGTGATTACCTCTGTTGTGACTGCTGGGACATTTGGGGCCAATGCTGATCCAATTGTTGAGGGGACTGCAGTTGTGACTATAGGGATTACCTCAGGTGGCTGGGAGGTCAACCTTCCCTGCTTCTCTTTTAGTGCTTTTTCGAGTGCCTGCTCTGTATCGGTTAATCTTTCGTTGAGTTTCATGAGCAGGTCCATCATGTCTTCTTCTGACTTCTTCTCTCTAACTTCTGTAGTCTGTGGGTGCCTTGAAGGAGGTAGTTTTAGCTGTTTCCTCAGGGAAGCAATGTCCTCTTCTTTCTTCTTGATTAGTGCCTTTATGCCTTTAACATCTTTAGGGTCATGTCCCAGTTCAATGATGATCTCTTCCAATGATTTGATTCTGTTATCCTTGGCCAGAGAAGAGGCTTTTTCCAAATGTAGTTGAGCTGTTGTGTTGTCCAAGGAATTTTGTAACTGGTGGGCCAACATTGCTTTGTCAGCTAGTGTGGAATAGACCATTTCCCCAGTCTTCTTGTGAACTTCAATTTGGTCCATTGGATGAATGTCTTTGGCTAGGACCTCCAAGTTTGTTTTGATGTAATTTGCTGCTAACTGGGATTGCTGTACCTTTGGCTTAAAATAACTCATTAACGTTTTGCCTTACTTAATGTCACAGGAAAACATTAATCTTTTTTAGTTTGCAGGGGCCATATTCAGGTATTGCCCATAAATTTGAATTCTCACAGGATCATTTTTGGATTTTATCTCTGTGAAAGTATTTTTAATGTCTAAGGCCTGTTTGCTTTGTGGCCTGGTAGAAGATACTTCTACACTGTACTGTCTTTCTAGCTCCTGCCTATATGAGCTAGTTGATGTTTCTACCACTGGGGAAGTTTGCTGGCTGACTACCCTTTCTATCCTCTGGCTGTATGTGGTTTCTTCAATAATTTCATCTTCTAATAGAGGATTCAATCTCTACCTCTTTGCACTTGGTTGTTCTGCAGGTCCACCTGTGGTGGGAGTGGCTTCTCTGTCTCTCTTCCTGTTTCTTTCCTCATTTAGAGGAGTTTGCAATGTTGGAATTCTTGCTGCTTTAGTTTGGGCTAGAGGAATTTGTTCTTGTTGATCTATCATTGCAGGCTGCTCTACGTTTGCCACTTCTTTACCCTTGGAAGTTCTTGTAACTGGTGTACTGGTTTCCTGTACAGGCTGCTGAGAGGTTCCAACAGAGGATGTACCAACTCCTGGTTGTTGAGGCAGCTTGAAAGATACCTGTCCAAAAGAGTCCAGGTCAAGCGTTTTTTCAAGATCTTTCAGGGCATTTTCCATCTTTTCTTGCTCACTAATTTCTTCTATTAATGTCCCTTCTACCCATTCATCATGATTAGCAAATTGTTCAATTTCTGGGATCCTATAATGTACATAAACTGACAAACTGTTTCTTACCCTTCTGTCACTTATGAAACTATTTGGGTCATACGACACCCACCAAAAACTCTTCTTCAATTTAAGGTGTTCTTCTAAAATCTTCTCAGCATCTTGCCATGCATCCCTAGAATTGACGACATAAGGGCCTAACTGGTTTCTTATTCTTAGCTGAGCTTTCTTCTTTGCATTACAAAAATGGATTAAGTCTGCATTGATGATCTGCCTGAAATATTCCAATGCAAATAATCTCATGGGCACATATCTAGGCAACTTGAAAGGGCAAAGTTCACACCCATACATTCTGATTTCTGTGTGATTTTGGTACAGGTATCAGTCACCTACTCTGTACTGTTTAGAAAGCTGCAAAATCTTCTTCATGTCACCAGTGATCCTAGGAGGGGGAGCTCCTATCAACAGAGCAGAGGCTGGATGTACAAATAAGTCAATGCATTCACTATAGGTATAAGGGGTTTCACAGGTATTATGGGAGATTGAGCTCCAGAAGATCACAGACCTCCGATTTCCTTTTGAGTCTAATTTCCTGATGGGAAATGGAAATCTGTCTGGCTGATAATATAACAACAGATGGTATATAAAAGATGTGTATTTGAAGACTCCTTCTCTATCCAAATTTATAAATTGGTCATGGATTTTGTTGGCAATAAAAATGGCATAATCATACTTGACAGTAGGGGGATGTCCTGGAGTAAACATTGGTAACAGAACTAGGGTGATGTCATCAACAAATTCACTGGACTTAAATCCCAAGATCAGGGATATCATGTCAACAATGAGTTTTCCAGTTTCAGTGAACCAGGTATGTAAATAGGGTGGTGGGCATTGGGGCTGGAAATTTGGTTTCATGAACATTTGAGCAATACAGGTTATCTATGAATTGGGAAATTGAGATTCTTGTTCAAGTAAAAATCCCATGGAAAGACGAGAAAGGGGCTGAGTGGGATGGACTTGTAACATCTCATTGATAGATTCAACAGTTATGGGAAAAAGGACAGTTTGGGAAGGAGACATAGCTGCTCTATGGATAGGGTCATAGTTGGCACAGCCTTGGTGAATGATGTATGGGAAAACATGGACTGAGGGGAGGAAGTACATGGGAAGGTTAGATTCCCATATTCCAAAAATATCAGAGTTGTTTAGATGACTATCCCTGACTTGGCAAAAGGCCTGGAGATGGTTCATATCACCAGATAACTCTTTTATTTGAAAATCTTTGTTGGCCAAGGGTAGATAATCTAAGTCTTTATGAGGTGTGTTTATGGGCGCGACATTCAGGGCTATGGGGGCTTCCATATTTGGTTCTTGTGTTTTCAAACTGGAATTCGGGCTTCTGTGGAAACAATGGATTAAACAGCATGCTTGGGGGTCTTTTTATGGTAGCTTCGGAATGTCTTTAACTTGAATTCGGCTCTTTTAGGTAAAATTCTCAGTGGAAAAACTGAAATTATGTGTTCGCGAAGTGAATTGGGTAAATACCTGTGTTTAAGAGGCAAACCGTGTAATTCGCAGGTTGAACGACGAACTGCAGAGCACGACGCTGAAGTTTCTTGGCCGGGTGGTGGACTGGATGTAATTTGCATGGAGCACAGTTTGCAGGGAATAAGGGTGAAAATGACATTTCCTGTCGATTTAACGAAATTTGGTTTTGGCGGGGCTTTTTTGGAATTTATTGAGCAACTGACGTTAGAGTGATGGGACATTTTGTCGCTAGTAGAGGGTGGTAAGCGGTTTACCCCGCACCGCTTTTGGGGTCGGGTGGTTTCGGACGGGGGGCAAGCGAGTAGGTTGAATGAGCGACGCGTGGTGTAGGTACGACGGAAAACCGTTGAGCGATCGCAAGTTAAAAGACGAAGGGAAGGGGGGTTGCGATATCACCATCGACCGTCGGATGATTAGGCGAAGATCGGACGGCGGACGGGACTGAGACAAGGCAGGGAGTTATGCAACAGGCCCGGATTAATAAAATATAATTTAATCGTATCGGGCGTGTTTCGATTGGTCAGGGGGATGGTTCTTAGTTAACCGGGGGTTAACTAATCCCGTAGTTTTGTCGCGCGAGGGGAAGGCTATTAATAAATTCCAAATGAATCTATTAATCCCAAGACTTGACTTTATAATGGTTTATGTACCATCGGGGCGAGAATTATGTAATACTCAGGGTTTTTAAAATACTTTCATATTACAGGAAAAGGGTAATTTTTTTGGGATTTATAGAATAATCGTTAGAAGTTAATATGAAATGAAAAAACTAAAGCGCTAAGTTAAAGCTTTTTCTGCATATATTCAAACTTAGGCTAGAGACAAAAAAGGGGTTTTTAAGTGACAAGGTGCATTATTCCTAAGTAAAAATGGGATTTCACTCAAGAGAACTTTAAGAAATGAAACGAATGGATTATGGGTGATATTAAGAACATAGCTTTATACTTTTGTGGGGAATTAGTGAATGTTGAGGGAAAAATGTAAAGGGGAGTTGGTCATGTAACCTTGCTTCGCTTGAGCTGCTTCAAGTATAATGTCTGTCTAGTACTTGTGTTTAAAGTGAAAGTTGACACTTTGGAGACAAAATCTATCACAAGTATCATTCCGCAACACCATTCTACCCACTTTGCCTACTTATCTGCCAAGATTTAACAGTTTGGTCAGATTTTATTTTCTATTTCTAAAATAGGAAATTCAAACATGAACTAGCCAAGATTAAATTTTTTGGCCATTCATCAATGGTGGCATAAATCAACAAGCTGCACACAATCAGATTATTACAGAAAATAAAATAGTAGTCGCATTTTGGACTTGCACACTTTCTTGGTCTATTTTGTTTGGGGTTCATTTCTTTCACTTTTTTGACCATTTTATTCTTTTTACACTTTGATTTTTCTTTTAGGGCATACCCTCTTTACATTTTTTATTTTTTGACAATATGGAAAACTTTTGCAACAAGAGAAGGTATGAACATATTACAGAGCTCATCAGTGTTAATCATGAAATATAACACCTATTGGTATAGGAGCATAACAGGGAGTACAGTAGATACAACGATGCGTCCATCGGTACTTCTATGGTCCCTAACTTCATTTCCCTGCTCATTGATCAGATGAGAGGTACTTCCCATGAGTCCCAGACTGCATGGGTAGGATGCCTCGATAGGAGAACTAATTAATCTTGTCCTCACAGGAGAACACATCAATCCTGCTACAATCGCCATGGAGAACACATCAATCCAGGCCTCACAGGAGAACACATCAATCCTGCTACAATCGCCATTTAGAACACATCAATCCAGGCCTCACAGGAGAACACATCAATCCTGCTACAATTGCCATGGAGAACACATCAATCCAGGACTCACAGGAGAACACATCAATCCTGCTACAATCGCCATGGAGAACACATCAATCCAGGCCTCACAGGAGAACACATCAATCTTGCTACATAGTCGCTACGGGGTGTACATGTATACCACCAAGGGATAGTGAATCATCCTATGGTCATATGTTGCTCCAAGAAGTACCCCACACCCCTTCGGAGCTCCCATAGTTCAATGCATCATACAGGACCCTCATTAGAGGGTCTCTGAACAACTCCAAGTTGTTCTCAGAAAGTCAGGAATTTTACTTTCCCAAGGGGCTTTGTCAGAATGCATCGACCTGCACATCATCTTAATGCGATGGAGCCTCCTTGCTCATCAACTTACCATATCCTAGATGATGTCTATCTGCTGGAGCAATTGATGAATACAGGATTCCTTAATAATCGAATCCCACCTCTGGTTGTTACAGAGAATCACACTGGTATTCATCATGTGTACAAACAGCTCACTGAAGAGCTTCCCCAGCCAGGCAGCTTCATACGAGATCATACTCATAGATATGTATCCGGTCTCGGCTGTGATTACAACAACCGACTTCTGCTTCATGCTCATCCATGATATTGAAGCAGAATCCAAAGAGAAACAAAACTAAGAAGTGCTCTAGTGATCCTCCACACTGTCTACCCAATCAGCATTAGAATAATCATGCAGTTTCATATTTCTGGCAGTGTATCTCAATCCATGAGAGATTGTGCCCTGAAGACATCTCAGAAGATTCTTGGCACCAATCCAATGAGGCTCAACCAAATATGAGCTCCCTGCAAAACATATGTCCAGAATCCAACTACCTCTTACTTCAGCAAATGAGAGGGTCTGCAACTTTTAGAAATAGTTCGTCCGCATAGGCTTCTGGTATGAGAGGTCTATCATCCACAACTTTCAGATAATGGTTCGGATTAGTTTCACTCCTTAGTGAATTTCAGCTTCATTGAACAGCTATCAGTCCTCTCATACTACGCCCGGGGTGTTTTGCTTCAAGCCATAGAGGGCTTTCTTCCACCTGTATACATGAGATTCTCGTTCATGAATCTCAAACTCCACGGGTTGTTTCAAACCTGTGGACCTTCTACATGAGGGGAATGGTCCCCTTGTAAGATTTTCCTTCAGTACATCTCAGACATGTACTTTCATGCTCTTTTTGAATTCAGGCTTCCTTGTCACCATTTGACTCACACACCTCCGGTGCTATGTGTCAATGGACATGGTCCCAAGTGGACTTCCTGTAACTTAATATAACCCTGAACTTAAAAGCATCTTTGAAAATTCTATTTTCAAACACGTACCTTTCCATCAACAAATGTCACCTTAGAACCTTCGACTTCCATTACTGGGGTTCCTTGCTTCCTTAAAGAGTCGATCATGTCTTTGATGACCTGCATCTCTGTCATTTGGACACTCCTTCACATAAGGGCTGAAATTATCATCAAGACATCTATATTTCCTTCCTCCCTTAGATCCGAACTTCCCAATGAAGTGATCTTTAGATGGGACATCAGAAACTTTCGCTGCGCCATTCTCTGCTTCGACTTCATCCAGGGTGAATTATGAGGAACCCATTGATCCTTTTGTCTTGTCCCCACTGTATTTGGTGATTGCTCTTTCACTCTTGCTTGGGCATTATCTTCACCTCAGCTCTGATACCATGTTAATTTTAGGTATGTTCTATGCTAGAGCAATTTATTTAATTTCTTTTTCATATTAGAAATCACATCAGCATAAAGTAAATTGCGGATAGAACATAAATATAAATCGCAGAAGACAAGCCAAGACAAGAGGACACAGGATGTGGCACAAGCTAGGGACAAACCCCACAATGTGTGGGGAAACCCTTGATCAATTCTTCTTTTATGTTCTTCAAAGTTCAGCAGAGAAAGAGAGAGAGACAGAATACATTTACAATAGAAGTCAACACTTTGACTTTTGATATATGCAGAGATCAGTTGAAGACATATTGCTTCAACTAATTCTCTAAGGTGACTCCTTCACCTATCGTAGAGCTGCCTCTCGAGCATTTACTGCCCCCTCCCATGTAGCACCTTGTTGTACCATCACAATGTGTTGAACCTTGATGATTGAGCTGCTCCTGAACTCATCATCATGCTGCCCTGCTAATGTGCCCATCATGCTGCTGTTATAACTTCTCGTTACTTCATCATGCTACAACACTCTCCTTCTATTGATTCATTATATAGCTATATGTGTATTAGCCTTAGCTTCTTTATATGGCTTGCAACCTTGCAAAGCAGCTAGGCTATAGTGCAGTCTCAAACTACAATATCTACAGTGAGGATATGCATATACCTTGACTGCTGTGAGATAGATCCATCAGGATTGTTCTCACCAGAATTGTGACAATGTCGAGAATGTTGTTATCTAAAGTTTATAATGCTTCATCCATCTGAGATAGGTACATCATTTAAATGCCGAGACTCACTGGTCCTTTTGAGACTTTGATCTTAACCAAGATTGTTGTGACAGAAGTACCTTGTTGTTTCAAACCTCTAGGAAAGACATCAAAGTCTGCACCTATACGAAATACTATGCCTGCACGTTATCATGGATATCTTGTGTCCATCTGAAACCTGTATATGCCGTCCAGCAGTGTGGATCTCTACCCTCATACTCATCCAAAGTTCCTTCTGCATTTTCCAGCCAAGATCTGGCTTGACTGTACCATAAACCCACAAGGTGCAGTCAAGATCTTCACCGAAGATGCCTATGGCTTCCTCATGACTTGATTGTAGTTTCGTTACCCTTATTTGGCTCCATTATCATGACTGCGGCTCTCATCATTCCTCATAGTGGCTACAAAAGCTTTTAAGGTTTTCCATAATATATATGACTTGTATATATCATCGGTCCATTTATCATAAATATAATTGCATCCTGAATATTTTTGCATTCCATTCATCATAAATATATCTGCGTCCATGATGAATATGACCCATATATCTCTGCGTTCCACTCATCATTAATATAATTGCGTCCTGTATATCTCTGCGTTCCATCAATATAACTGTGTTCATTACAGCATTGAGTTTCCACCGCGGACACTACAGCTACCCTGCGTGATATATTATATTGTCATGACTGCGTGTAGAGTAGGGTTTCCAACGTACAAGTTCTCAGCGAATAGGTGTTGTGCATTGTATGAACCGCGTGGTAAGTTATATCGTCATTCCCATATTGCGTATTATATGCCAACATGCTACAGCGTGAAATGTCAACGTATCTCATCTGTGTATATTGATAGGCTTGTCCATGTAGGTTTTCTTTGCTGCGTATCACTGTCTCCATTTTATATGACTGCATTCCTTTGATATGACTGGGCTCCTTTTATTTATGTCATGCTTTGACTGATTCATTACGCTGGCTTCATAAATGCATATAGATTAATAACTTTAGGGTTTGACTGTGGATAGAACCTCCTTGACTGGACAGCGTATAAATGTCTTCCTTGATTTGTGGTTGAGTGTCTCTATTTCTAGTGTGTAAATTAGGGCATCGTCTTAGGGAATCCTTCATTAGTGTCTCTCCTTCTCTAAAAACCCAAGACGTGGAGAGGAGAGCACATGAAGAATGTGTATATGCAAAATGACCTCAAGTCCTTTTCAAATTATACTAAAACGTTGGTGATGAATAAGCATGTCTTTTGGACTTCTTGAGCCTACATAAATTGCTGGTCGACTTGATAATAAATCCATAATCAAAATAAATTCATATCTCCATAAATACTTATCGGAATCGGATGATCATTAGATCAATCCTACACCTCTCGACGAGAGGGATCCAATAAAAATATCAGCTGTCATAAATAAGCTGACCCACATGGAGTTTGGCCCTAGTTTCCAATTTAACACTCCTTCTCAACTAGGGAGAACTCCATTTGCTGATCCATAAGTTCGACTGTACTATCTCTGCCATCAGTTCCCTGCACTACTTTGCCCAGACCTGCTTGCTTTGCTCTTCTTTTCTTAGCTCTGCTGGCTCTAGCTCTGCTCAACTTAGCTTTGCTGAACTATGAAGAAGAAGAATTGATCAAGAATGTCTCATAACATTCTCCACTGACCCAAAGTCAGTCTCAAAGTGTGTACCACTGGTCCCGGACTAGTATCATTGATCCCAGATCAATGGAGGTCATCCTAGCGTAGGGAGTACAGTAGATACAATGATGCGTCCATCAGTACTACTATGGTCCCTAACTTCATTTCCCTGCTCATTGATCAGATGAGAGGTACTTCCCATGAGTCCCAGATTGCATGTGTAGGATGCTTCGACAGGAGAACTAATCAATCTTGTCCTCACAGGAGAACACATCAATCCTGCTACAATCTCCATGGAGAACACATCAATCCAGGCCTCACAGGAGAACACATCAATCTTGCTACAATTGGCATGGAGAACACATCAATCCAGGCCTCACAGGAGAACACATCAATCCCGCTACAATTGCCATGGAGAACACATCAATCCAGGCCTCACAGGAGAACACATCAATCCTGCTACAATTGCCATGAAGAACACATCAATCTAGGCCTCACAGGAGAACACATCAATCCTGCTACATAGTCACCATGGGGTGTACATGTATACCACCAGGGGATAGTGAATCATCCTGTGGTCATATGTTGCTCCAAGAAGTACCCCGCACACCTTCGGAGCTCCCAGAGCTCAATGCATCATACATGACCCTCATGAGAGGGTCTTTGAACAACTCCAAGTTGTTCTCGGAAAGTCAGGAATTTTACTTTCCCAAGGGGCTTTGTCAGAATGCATCGACCTGTACATCATCTTAATGCGATGGAGCCTCCTTGCTCATCAACTTACCATATCCTAGATGATGTCTATCTGCTGGAGCAATTGATGAATACAGGATTCCTTAATAATCGAATCCCACCTCTGGTTGTTACAGAGAATCACAGTGGTATTCATCATGTGTACAAACAGCTCACTGAAGAGCTTCCCCAACCAGGCAGCTTCATACGAGATCATCCTCGTAGATATGTATCCGGTCTCTGCTGTGCTTACAACAACTGAATTCTGCTTCCTACTCATCCATGATATCGAAGCAAAATCCAAAGAGAAACAACACTAAGAAGTGCTCCAATGATCCTCCACACTGTCTGCCCAATCAACATTCGAATAATCATGCAGTTTCATATTTCTGGCAGTGTATCTCAATCCATGACAAATTTTGCCCTGAAGAAATCTAAGAAGATTCTTGTTACCAATCTAGTGAGGCTCAACCAAATATGAGCTCCCTGCAAAACATATGTTCGGAATCCAACTACCTCTTACTTCTGCAAATGAGAGGGTCTACAACTGTCAGAAATAGTTCGTCCGCATAAGGTTTTGGTATGAGAGGTCTATCATCCACAACTTTCAGATAATGGTTTAGATTAGTTTCAGTCCTTACTGAATCTCTGCTTCATTGAACAGCTATCAGTCCTCTCATACTCCGCCCGGGGTGTTTTGCTTCAAGCCATAGAGGGCTTTCTTCCACCTGTATACA
>APFE030193655.1:19146-66038 GCA_000404065.3 Pinus taeda
TGACTCCTTCACCTATCATAGAGCTCCTCTCGATCATTTGCCATCCCCTGCCGTGTAGCACCTTTCTGTACCATCACAATGTGTTGAACCTTGATGACTGAGCTGCTCCTGAACTCATCATCATGCTGCCCTACTAATGTGCCCATCATGCTGCTGTTATAACTTCTCGTTACTTCATCATGCTGCAACACTCTCCTTCTGTTGATTCATTATATAGCTATATGTGTATTAGTCTTAGCTACTTGCTATGGCTTGCAACCTAGCAAATTAGCTAGGCTATAGTGCAGTCTCAAACTACAATATCTACAGTGAGGATATGCATATACCTTGACTGCGTGAGATAGATCCATCAGGATTGTTCTCACCAGAATTTTGACAATGCCAAGAAGGTTGTTAAATGAAGTTTATAATGCTTCATCCATCTGAGATAGGTACATCATTTAAATGCCGAGACTCACTAGTCCTTTTGAGAGTTTGATCTTAATTGAGATTGTTGTGACAGAAGTACCTTGTTGTTTCAGACCTCTGAGAAAGACATCAAAGTCTGCACCTATACAAAATACTACGCCTGCACCTTATCACAGATATCTTGTGTCCATCTGAAACCTATATACGCCTTCCAGCAGTGCATATCTTTGCCCTCATACTCGTCCAAAGTTCCTTCTACGTTTTCCAGCCAAGATCTGGCTTGACTGTACCATAAACCCATGAGGTGCAGTCAAGATCTTCATCGAAAATGCCTGCGGCTTCCTCATGACTTGACTGTAGTTTCGTTACCCTTATTTTGGCTCCATTATCATGACTGCGGCTCTTAGCATTCCTTATAGTGGCTACAACAAATTTTAAGGCGTTTCCATAATATATATGACTTGTATATAGCAACGTTCCATTTATCATAAATATAACTGCATCCTGAATATTTCTGCATTCCATTCATCATAGATATATTTGCGTCCATGATGAATATGACCCGTATATCTCTGCGTTCCACTCATCATTAATATAATTGCGTCTTGTATATCACCGCGTTCCATCAATATAACTGTGCTCATTACAGCGTTGAGTTTCCACTGCGGATACTGCAGCTACCCTACGTGATATATTATATTTTCATGACTGTGTGTAGAGTAGGGTTTCCAACGTACAAGTTCTCAGCGTATAGGTGTTGTGCATTATATGAACTGCGTGGTAAGTTATATCGTCATTCCCATATTGCGTATTATATGACAGCATGCTACAGCGTGAAATGTCAACATATCTCATCCACATATATTGATAAGGTTGTCCATGTAGGTTTTCTTTGCTGCGCATCACTGTCTCCATTTTATATGACTACATTCCTTTGATATGACCGCACTCCTTTTATTTATGTCATGCTTTGACTGCTTCATTACGATGGCTTCATAACTGCGTATAGATTAATAACTTTAGGGTTTGAATGTGTATAGAACCTTCTTGAATGGACAATGTATGAATGTCTTCCTTGATTTGTGGTTGAGTGTCTCTATTTCCAGTGTGTAGACTATGGCATCATCTTAGGGCATCCTTCATTAGTGTCTCTCCTTCTCCAAAAACCCAAGACGTGGAGAGGAGAACACATGAAGAATGCGTATATGAAAAATGACCTCAAGTCCTTTTCAATTTATACTAAAACGTTGGTGATGAATAGGAATGTCTTTTGGACTTCTTGAGCCTACATAAATTGCTGGTCGGCTTGATAATAAATCCATAATCAAAATAAATTCATATCTCCATAAATACTTATCAGAATCGAATGATCTTTAGATCAATCCTACACCTCTCGACGAGAGGGATCCAATAAAAATATCAACTGTCATAAATAAGCTGACCCACATGGAGTTTGGCCCTAGTTTCCAATTTAACAAGTGGACTAACCTAGAACAATAAAAATACAAAGGCACTAATGTTTTCCTTAGAGTAAATAGAAAACGAGATATAACCTACCTGGAATCTATTGTATGCTTCGCTCATTCTTTGGTTTGAATGCTCCAATCCTAGCTCCGATTGCTATTATTAGAACTTGCACAACCATATACCACAAGCCAACGATCAATGTAATCTATGTAGCATCATCTAATCACTTTATTCAATAGATCAAAATGGTATTCAAATATATGATACCATAACATCATATATAAGAAAACAAATAAATATTTACATTAATAGAAATGAAGTGAGTTACCACAAAAAATAGGTGATGATCCTGTAAAAGCACTTCTCCAAGTTGACTTGTCCTTTCCTTGTCACAAAGTGCACCTCTAATCGCCCTAATGCATGGAAAGTTATCTCTCATAACAAGAAAATAAGGGTAGAATCACTCTCCAAAGTCCCACCCCTTGCCTATGGATGACATAAAATATATAGGTGAAGGAGATATTTCATGAATTCTTATCCTTTTACCAATTAAGGCCTGAGATTCACTCTTGATGGGAGGATAAGCTAAAGGGATAAGGGATGAAAACTTCAAGGTAGGATAGGATATGATTGGAGACTTTTATCTGACGTAAATGGTTACAACAGATCCTAAAGCTTCTGGAAGAATAAGCTTCAAGATTGTTTCTCTTTTTCTGAATTTTTAGAACCAATGCAAGTGGATAGTGGAGCAATCTGTAGGTGATCAACGGAGGCCTCATTAGAGAAACCTAGCAGTCAACGTTGTCCAATAGGAAGCCATGGATCACTGGTCCTTAAAATAAATGAAACAAGGTGTTTTCAGGTAGAAAATCAGGGATTAGAATGAGTCATGCTTAGGGATTTGTGCAAGGATGATGAAAAGGAGGTTAAAGGACGTTGATTGATCTATTTGAAGGCCTATTGACCAGATGTGACAAAATGGCCTATAATATATTGCCCCCTAAAGCGCAAAGTCAGAAATGATAGTTGATGACTGAAGTGCTTTACCTTGTGACAAGTCGAGATCAAGAACAATCGATGAGATCATCATCTGTTACAATACATTTACATCATGATATCTTTTCTGAGGGAGACATACCCATACTCAACACATAAGATAACATTACCTGTACAATGATCAAAAGACATGTCCCTAGACGAATGATGGTGGACCCATAACTGGATGACTGTCAGTATGATCATAACCGTTATACATTGTGATCTTGTATTACTCCTAAAATCGCAACCCAAATGGATGAAACTAGATCTGGGGTCTTCTATATTGTTCGCACGACCAACCAATGTACGAGTCTAACCATGTGAATCAATGGGTAGGAGTCGAATATGGTAGACACCATCTGATTACTGGCCAATGATGTAAGTCATTAACAAATGCGAGAGAAACCGCCGATGATGTTAATGGCTCTTAAGGTACTCTAGTACAATTTGTATGGTGTGAATTAATGAGCTGATGTCGAACACCACACAAAATCTTTCGGTTGAAGGCTAATGATGTAAACTTGTCACCGAGAGCAAGGAAGCTTTCCATTGATGTATGCAAACACCAAGGTACCATGGGGAATTTCTAAGTCAACTTCCTAGATAATGAGCTTATGCCAATAGGAAGCGACCCAACGCATGAAGGCCTTGATGTATCCCCCATAAACGACATGAAACAGGTATGATGGTTTGAGATAGAATGATCGGATTGATGTTGATACAGAACTAGATTAGGAAAGGAAAACATGGACTGGAGGCTCGAGAGTATTGTAGAAAATATTTAACTGAATGAATTCTCTTGAAAACAATGAAAACACTAAATGGAGTTGGTAGCATTGACCCAAAACCAAAAGCGGAGGCTTTGAAACAACATGATAAACCAAAAGACAAGAAGATTTCCCAACCTCACAACCACACATATGAAGTGGAAGAGTGTCGTGTTCAAGAGCGACTCGCTGCCATTAGCAAAATGGAGTACCCTATTTTCCCAATTTCCCAATCATACTAGTCAGTAACTCTTTATTATTTAACAAGACTGAGGAGGATAACATTTGCTTGATCTGTAAGTTCATCCTTCAGATGAATCCCTCTGAGAATATTTAACGATCCAGAGAAGGAGTGGTTCGGTCTCGTTATGAATGACGAGTCCCTCACTATTTGATGTTTTCACGAGTCCAACGATGGTAAAACTCAACATCTTTTTCACGTTTAGAGAGTTTGAACAAGAGACAGAAAAGAAGACTCCAGACGCTCCTTTTCGTAATTATTCCCTTAGGTTCGAAAAGGCAGAAAATAATACCCAAGAGAACCTCTTAGCCATGTTCGACTAAGGTATTCCTTTTTCGAAGTTAGTATATCCCAGTTCGGAAAAGGGATAAACTTACACTGAGTAGACATCTTTTCATTTACTTTAATGAGTTCAAAAATACAACTTCTTGGCAATCTTTTCATATTTAAGGAATATGAAAGGAGTTGAAAGAGGAATCCTCCTAGAGGAACGAATGGTATAAAGGGTAGCAATTGGTTCTAGTCATGATGTAACTTCTCAAAACATGTAGAGTTCAAGAGGCTGTCTAATAAGACCACTCATCATAATGGTTTCTCAGGAAAGGGTAAAAATCAAGTGATAGCATATGATCGGCTATGCAGATAGTGACGATGGAAAGAGAAAACCAAGGCTTATTTGGCAGAAATCGATTGATAAAAAATGGCAATCATGAGAGATAGGATCATAATGATAATGGTTTCATTTTTTACACAAGCTTGAAACATGGGAAACTATGCTTGAAATTGGTTTCATTTTTACACAAGCTTGAAACAGAGGAAAACTATGCTTGGAATAAGTTTGCATGCTCCCAACATAATGACTCAATTCGAAGTACATGCCCCCCAAACTTCATTTCATTCACCTAAGTAGACTACTAATTACTAACAAGTGGATGGAATGAAGGTTTATTTATGAGATCAAGTGAAAGACTTGATTGGGAATTTACAAGATCTAATCAAAGACTCTAATTAGAAGGGGATCTATTTCATTTCTTAATGATCTTGACACAAGAAAAGGAACTCTTCTCTAGGAAACATTGTTTCATTTTTTAATGAGCTTGACACAAGAAAAGGAACTTTTCCCCAGGACCTTGTTCCATTTTTAATTTTTAATGATATTGACACAAGAAAAGGAACTCTACTCCGACACCTTGTTTCATTTTTTAAGGAGCTTGACAAAATAAAATTAACTCTGCTCCTGGAACCTTGTTCATGACCACTCAGCGGCCATGGATTCGAATAGGTTCTCATAATATGGGAGAATAAGGATCTGGAAGGGATACATAACAAGGTATCTAATGGAAAGATCAGACTTCAATGCCCCAAGTAAATGATTCACCATATCACCTACTGGATCTAGGTCGAAAGAAGTTGAGCAGACTGTGAAAGGCTCATCTTCATCAGTAGGTATGTGAATGATATAGGTTGTCGCATAATTAACCTATGGCAGGGAAGATACCACTTTCATATACGGACCATTTAGGGAAAATATTTGATTGGGGGTCAAATTAGGACCAATGAACAAAAGCTGGTCAATAGTCATGATTCTTCCTTCATGCAGGAAACACATCACACAAAAGAGTGAAGAGACAAGAAATCCCATTACATAAACATAGTCATTCCCAAGGAGTAAATTAAAATCCAAAGGGCCTTGGACTACCATCACATCAATATAGACAATCCTTCCTCCCAAAGTAATTGGAAACTTAGGAAGGATCCCTAACGATTGATTAGTTTCTTTATTAAAATCCAACAAATTCTAGGTAACATGCACAAGTTGCGGAGAACCTAAATCTTGCCGAGTATTTAAGGACATAATACTAAAATATGCGCCTTCCTCTATAATTGTGCTAGGTACGACCACATTATAAGCCTATACTATGATCTGGAAGGGCACGTGATGAGGAAGACGATATCTTTCCAGTCGAATCCAATCAAAGGAAGTGCCCATGCTACTTGGAGGGGGTGCCGTGGGAACGGGATAAATACCCCCTTGCCTTATGGGAATGGGAGAACTTATCTCCAGTGTTGTGAAAACATGAGAATTTCTCCTCTGTGTCGTAGGAATGGGAGAACTATCCCCAAGTTCATTGGAACTTGAAGAAACGAGAAGAACCTAACCAGTATGAAGTTCACTCTCTACGGGAAAGGTACAATCAATTGAAGGTGGAATCGAGTCAACCATTTTCTTAACCAATGGTTGGTTGAGAATAGACTCATGGGATTCACGTTCAGAGAAAGCGAGATTTACTGGAGACAGATTCTGATCAATCACTTCATCAACTAGTGGAGGATTGGGAGAAAGATTCTAGTAACCAACTGGAAGTCGTGAATGAGAAGTTGTAAGGTTTTCCAACACTTTTGAGGCTTCATCCATATAAGGAAAAAGGTGAATAGGATGATTCCCTTCACATAACTTACAAGTAAATTTGACTTTACCCTTTTTCCCATTGACCTTACTATCACTAGTTGAGGGTTTATCACCAACATGATCTCCAGAGGCTGATGACCAAGGTTGATGTGAGCCTATAGAACTCATCTCTAATATATTGGGAATACCAAGAAAATCTCTAAGAAGGTGATCACCCTTACAAAGCATGCAAGGGAATTAAACTTTATGGAGTTGATTGGAAGATTTTTCAACATCAATCACATCGGTAACAATAGTTGCTTGGTTGCCCCCTTGCTTATTTTTCTTCTTCTTAATCTTCCTTTTCTTCTTCTTCTTATCCACCTAGTTACTAACTTGGAGGCTTTCACTTTATGAAGAGGAAGAAGAAGAGGAAGACCGAACAACGAAGAAGTCAAAGGGTCTGTTGATATTGTTAAGGTGGAGGAGAGCCTTGTTGAGAAGAAGTTTGGAAATTCAGAACCATAGTGATCGAAAACAACCAAACTAGTAAACCAATGGTAAATACGGGAAGGGAAACCATTGCCATATAAGGAGAACCAATATTTCCAAAAGTAGGAAAAGGACCAAGATTCTCGTCAGGGGGGTTTCCTTGACTAGTGAACTCAGGAATTATTGCCTTTAGTATCAACCTAAGATCTACTAAGGAGTTGTTCCATAGGCATGATGTTATTCTGCGGTTAATTAATTGATTTTAAAATTAACAACACAAAATAAAACAAAAATGGGTAGCTAGGAGAAAGGGTTTACCAAGTAACCATGAACTACAATATACACCTTGGTGAACCAAGGACTTAACGTACGTGCATGAAATCTCCCCGAATGATGTGTTTGGTGTATCATGGTACATAAGGTGACTGAATCAGTTACCTATGGCAAGGATGACAACCAATAGGAGACTTCCAAAATATACTCGACAGTACGTGGAAGTGCAGTCCGTAGTAGTGTTGTCTAATGCATAACCGTTCGATGAGTGAGTTCCCATATACTTTACATGCGTGGAGTGCCGTCCAATATAACTAACATAAGTGGAAAACTTTTCTATACACTCACATACGTGGAATGATATTTCACTCTCGGGATACAATGCCGGCAAACAACGACAACTACTATGTTTAATGACGCTGTAACACATCTCTAGCCTAGACCTCTAAATGTTTCGTTAATGTTACAAATTATCCTTAGGTTGATTCAATAAATTTTAATGTTTATCTTCAGTTAGGTTTCAATTTTAAGGGTCAAAATTTGATGTCACCTGAATACACCTATGATGAAACTAATATGACAAAAATAACTCTTTTCATTTTTGATGAAAGCTGTCTAGTGTAGGGAAAAGGTAGAAACAATGATGCAACAATCAAAATATGCAATAAACAGGAGCTTCCTAACTATATCTTTTAATTTGACTATTCTAATTCAATTCAAAGCTTTAAAAGATGACAAACCATGAAATATTATCTATGCACGATTCCCCTGAAAACTATGCAAATGTAATCTATGTACAATTTCCTTTCCTGTTGTGAAAATGAGAATTCTAACTATGGATTTGAGAAACTATAGGGTCTTAATTTCTATAATCATACCCAATTCCTCAATCAACAACAAAAAGTCACTCATAGATTCTTTGTTTATTTGACTATCATGATCTTCTTCAGAATCCTCCCATTCTTCACTATATATTTGGTGTTGGTTAGGATGCCATTCATTCTCTTCTTTAGACATGGAGGAATTTTCCTCCTCCATCCATTCCCGAAGAATTATCTCCAAGGTATTTAATACATGATTTTGATAAAATTCCTCAAGAATAAGGTCATCTATAGGACTCTTTTTATATTCATTCTTTGTGTTAAAGAGCCTTTCTAATTGCTCGCAATAGTGGGAGAAAATATATTGGGAGTTATATGTGGCCATCAGTTTCTTGCAAGACTTTTCGTATTCCATCATCAATTCTTGCAATGTGTGAAATCTCTTAGGGTTGAGATCTTCTTCATTACCCTTAGAGGACATGCTTTCCAATTCACGAGTCTCTCCTTTGGTACTATCCTTAAGGTATGCATCAATCACTTGATCTTGATGATTTGGAGAAGGTGTTATACAAAATCTACGACTTCGGACAAAGTATCCTCCCTATGCCTGGTGGATTGACCTATAACAATAGGAAGACAAAGGCACTATTGTTTTCCTTAAAGTAAATAGATATCGGGATGAATCCTACCTGAAATTTGTCGTATGCTTCACTCCTTCTTTGGCTTGAATACTCCAATCCTAGCTTTGATCGCTATTATTAGAACCCGAATAATCAGATAACACAAGCCAAAGATTCATGGAATCTATTTAACATCATCTATCACTTTATTCAATAGATCAACATGGTATTGAAATATATGAAACCATAACATCATATATAGGAAAACAAAGAACTTTTTGCATTAATAGAAATGGAACGAGTTACAAAAAAAAATAGGTGTTGATCCTATAAAAGAGCTCCTCTAGGTTGAATTGTCCTTTCCTTGTCACAAAGTGCACCTCTAATCACCCTAATGCATGGAAATATATCTCTCACAACAACAACATAAGGGTAGAATCACTCTCTAAAAGCCCACCCCTTGCCTATGGATGGTAGTAAATATATAGGTGAAGTAGGTAGTTCATGAATTCTTATCCTTTTACCAATTAGGGCTTCAGATCCACTCTTGATGTGAGGATAAACTAAAGGAATAAGGGATGAAAAATCTAAGGTAGGATAGGATAGGATTCAAGACTTTTATCTGAGGTAAATGGTTACAACAAATACTGGAAGCTTCTGGAAGAAGATGCTTCAAGATTCTCTCTCTTTTTCTGAATTTCTAGAACCAACACAAGTGCATAGTGGAGAAACTTGTAGGTGATCAATGTAGGCCACAATGGAGCAATGTTATAGTCAACACTATCCAGTGGGAAGCCAGGGAGCATTGGTCCTTAAAATCACTGAAACAATGTGTTTTTAGGTAGAAACTCAAGGATTAGAATGAGTCATGCTTAAGGATTTGTGCAAGGATGATGAAAAGGAGGTCAAAGGATGTTGATTGATCTAGTTGAAGACCTATTGACTGGATGTGACAAAATGGCTTATAATAGAAGGATCAAGACACTCTTCCTCAAGCATACAACTATATTCAGTAACTTACTCCTCTCGAAGGGCCACATCCAACATTTGGCATATGACTTCATGAGATTGGAAACCCAACCCTTCGTTTAAAAGGAAGTGCGTAGTCAACATTGGAAGAGAAAGAATGCTTTTAGGTTCACATGACTCAATCCAATTGGTATTTGGGGCAATAGATAAGAAAAATAATTCCATTTGGTCACAAGGTTGAGTTATATTTTACTTTGAAATATACCTCATGAACCTTACAATGTGATTGGACGCGAATGCATATCCCCATCAAACATTGGCATATTCTTCATGCATTTCAATGAGGGATACTACGGGATCCCTGTCACTTTTATGGTGGGAATATACATGGTCAACATGTTTTTGGGTCCTTAATGACACGGGAGTCACCTGGGGGAATGAAATTTCCTTGACAAATGCTTGCTTCACCTTACAAGCACTGACTTTAGAGATAAATGAAGAACTAGGGCTTTGTTCTTCCAATGGAGTTGGCAATAATGACATGTCAATATGTCATATGGGAACAAAACACACGTTTTGTAACACCTTCTGAGGTAAATGTGCATATAAACAACATAACAAGAACATAAATACAATAAACATATCAACCATCAAAATCCATATATATATATATATCAGTACATTTTCACATGAAAATCAAGGGAATGAATTTTTCATTAATAAATGCAATGAACCAACCGGTGATGGGACTACCACATTCCACCCGACCATCAATTGGCTGAGCCAAGTCTCTCTTCAGCCAATCACCCCCTTGCCATATCCCAAGCATGAATGTGGGACTCATAGAACACATCAAAAAACACCAATCAATGTGGATGCCACCGGAGTTCTCCACCTACATCGTGAGGAATTTGAGTGCCTCCTAGTCTCTTAGGCTTTATCGTGCATCTGCAGTCTGATCTAGGGATCAATATGCCCTACACCGAGACATACTCTCCAAGCTTTACGGTGCATTCCATCCCAGAATCACTAGGCCCAACAGAGAGAAAATCCACCTCTTGGCTTTACCGTATATCCCACCATTCACTGGCAAAGATTCCTAGGCCCACCGAGCCACACAATCTGGCTTTACCGCAACCCATAGTCCATTTTAGGGGTCACTAGGCTAGTGGCTTTGTGCATCCTCTGTCTGGTTCAGGGACCACTACCACCATGTGTTTGTCAATTCAGAGATCCACCCCACTCAGCTTCGAATCCAATCCGGCCATTCCCCACAATACCCATGAGAGAACCCATCTCATCAAAGCTATCAGGAAATGGCAAGGCTAGGCTGAAAATACTATCACACCTAGAAAAACCCATGCCATGGTAGAAAAGAAACACATGCAATCCCTTGCATGCCAAATCTAGCAAGGAAAATACACATGCAAGTTGATACTTGCAATGAAGCTTGTTGTAGCTGCTTGATCCTACCTTTCCTTGCTTGATCTTTGCTTCCTCTTGCTTTATTTGCCTTTCTTTCTCCAATGCCAAAGTTCTCCAAGAAAACTCTAAGTGACCAAGAGTATGAGAGGGAGAGAGAATAATGAGAGAGCTCCAAAGCTAAACTGACCAAGTCTTGCCCACTGATCCTCATAAGCCTTTTTATTAACGAGGCCTCTATTTTCTTCATTTTCCATTATTTTCATTCAATTTCCTCCTCACATGCAACCTATGACCTTTCTCCTACTTTTTCTCTTAATTTCCATTAATTTCCTTCATTTTCCTCCTCACATGCAACTTGTGACCTTTCAGCTACTATTTCTCCTAATTTCCATTATTTTCATAAATAAATGTGCCAAAATACCTTTTTTCCTCTTTAATGCCTTAGCCATTGCCTTTGCTAATTTCCTTAGCCATAAACAACCAAATGAACACCCCCTAGGATGTCTTGCCCACCACCCAACTTGGAATAGGTGTCCCATCATCCGTAGTATTTATATATTTTTACATGGAATTTTCACCAGGGATGTTACAGAACCCTCCCCCTTGGGGGAACACCGTCCTCAGTGTTCAATGATACCTATAAACAAAAGACTGTTGAAAACAAAACATACTTCCCATGGAGCTTTATAACACAACTCGTTGCAATATTTACAATGAATGACCCACACAAAATAAAAATATCATGACAACTTGACAACATACCGCATACTAGAGCTTTATAACATAGCTAATTACGGTATTTACAATAACCACATATACATATACACATATGCACATTTTCTCAACCATAAAATAAAATAATACAATGCCTGCATCAGCAATATGGGAATCCAGAGGCTCAAACCTCCACCCTCAAAGTAATACCAGGATCCACCTCCTTCTTAGGAAGTCTGGAATCCACTGCACGATCACTTCTGCATCCAATGTCTAGCGCTATAATTCCACACCACTTTTCCTCTAAGCGAATAGTTACCAACTCATTGTTTCAGCGAACACTCCCAGTGTGCATCTAATTCCATTTGGTAATGCTAATGACCAAACCAAATCCATCCACGACCTTCCCTTCTCTGCTACATAGTCCCTAGGGAGTCCGGTCACCCCTTATGTGCAGTCACTCACCTCCCAAGTTCCAATGGCACCCCTATCTTGGGTAGTCCATCCCTTGGCAAGGATTCCTCGCATCAGAAGATACAGAAACCAAGGCATATACCTACCTCAACACATCATACCAGTCATAGCATGCTCATGGAAATTAATGGACATAATTGGGTACTAGTGTCCCACATTGGCCCTGCTCCTAAAGTGCTTTACCAGCATACTGCTGCATGTTTCAATTCCTTTGCTACTGCTACTAATTCTTGCAATCAATTTCAACCACCCAACCGAGCATTTCATGTATTCCTGTACCAAGCACATAACTTCCATTAGATTTAAAATTAATTGAAATAATTTCACATCATACCTCATTGGTAGCTTGTCAATAAGGTACATTTGCAATCCTCTTCACTTCCTGTCACAACAAGTCAAACTAGCATAGTTGACCAAATCAACATATGTAAAGATATCACATCAAGTTAGATCAAACACAACCATTGGTATCTCCCCTCAATGTGGATGATTTTTCAGCTTTTGAAAGCCTACAGAAGAAACGTTATTGCAGAAATGCCAACGTGACCTGTTTAAAGGTGCATTCAGGAAGGTCATCTTCCTTAGATCATAATTCCTAAAGTATTGTGAACTAATATCTGAAATTTTTACCACATTATCAGTGGGATATACCTTCAGTATGGACAAATTTTCGACTTCTAATATTCTATAGAAGAAAAGTTATAACAGATATGACAGAAAGGTCTAAAATTTAACCTTTGTTCTTCATTTTACCTATGATAGAGCCCATCCAGTCCAAGTGTTTGAACCATGCTCTGATACCACTTGTAACACCCTCTGAGGTAAATGTGCATATAAACAATATAATAGGAACAAAAATACAATAAACATATCAGCCATCAAAATCCATATATATATATCAGTACATTTTCACATGAAAAGCAAGGGAATGATTGTTTCATTAATAAATGCAATGAACCAACTGGTGATGGGACTACCACATTCCACCCGACCATAGATTGGTTGATCCAAGTATCTCTTCAACCAATCACCCCCGTGCCATATTCCAAGCATGAATGTGGGACTCATAGAACACATCAAAAAACACCAATCAATGTGGATGCCACCGGAGTTCTCCGCCTAAATCGTGAGGAGTTTGAGTGCCTCGTCGTCTCTTAGGCTCTACTGTGCATCCACAGTTTGATCTAGGGATCACTAGGCCCTACACTAAGACATACTCTGTTGGCATTATTAGACAAGTGTTGTCCTTGATGGCAAATCACACAGATGACAGATCATAGTGCAGCAGGTCAGCAGCAAGGATTTGATGATCAGACTACAAGAATGAAGAGAAAATATATATACGCAGGTTCATCGTGACCGAGCCGCGTATACACGCAGGTTATACGTTACAAAGCTGCCTATGTGTATACACGCACTTTCATGCAAGGAAAAGTGCGTATACGTTGGAGAACTTACTTTTGGTCCGTGGTAGTTAGTCCTTGGTATTTGAACCTATGATTTTGGACCATAGTATCTCATCAGATGTGTTGATCCCAAGTATTGGGCCCATGGTATTGGTTTGTTATGGTTTTGGACCATGGTATTGAGCAAGGCCTAAGACTATAAAAGGAGAAGAAGATCATTAGGCAAGGGTATCGAAAGAGTCTTAAACCCCCATACTTAAAGAGTCTTGAATATCTGATGAAGGATGAGATCCAGTATGCAAGTTATGGGTTGATGATACAGTGCTTGATCTGAGCTAAGGAGGGATCTCACAGGTTGATGGAGAACAAGATCTAAGGATAGATCGGGATCAAATGGTTTGAAATGAACTATCTCTATATGATTTATTATGTTTATTCTAGATCTGTATACTGACGCAAGTAATGATCTGAACTGGGTGTAACTTAAGTTTGAAATCGCTGCAAGTCATGATTGAATATTTATAGATCTGTATGCGGGTTGGCTTTGGTAAAAGCGCGTATGTACGCGGGTTTGGTTCGTCCAAGTAGCGTATACCATTTGAGCTATGATGTTTGAAGTTATAGGTGGTTCTGGTTGTTGATGAGTTCTGATGATTGTTTACTGGTATCAGTATTCTGCATATTCAGATTGATAGAGAATGTTTAGCTTCAGTGTTGATGGATGAGATCGATAATGGATCAGGATTAGAACGACTTATCTTTATGTGATCTGATGAACTAGATCTGGTTGCTAACATACATATTATCCTTGTATATATAATGATCTGAGTATGTTTGAAGTCAGGAAGTGCAACAAATTATAAGTAAGTAATTAATGTCATATACTCTGGTTCGCCTTCGTGAAGTTGCGTATACATGCTGGTTCGACACTTCCAAGTAGCGTATGCACTTTAATGCATGATTTTTGATGACGCAGTTGGTTCTAAATATTGTTGCAGAGTTCAGTGTTCTGCTCTGTGTTCTGGTGACTACTTTTGTTGACAGGGTTTCAGTGAATAAGTATTGGGTGTTTCAGATATTGATGATGCTAGTGTTTGTATGATATTGATGGTTCCAGTATGAAAATTGGATGAAACGTGGCCTTCAGATTTTAGAGTTGTGCTTCAGTGTATCCAGTCTGAAAATTGATGAAACGTGGTACCTGGAGGAAGAAAGAGAAGGTTGTAGCCTTCGGTAGGTCATCACCTACGTACTAGTACATCAGCGAGTACAAGAGCCAAGGGGGTGGTAGCTCCCTTCTAGTAGCAACTGGAAAACAAGTAAAGGTTGGAGTAATTCAGCAGGTAGCAGCCTGCGTACTAGTAAATGGATCGGCTAGTGCAAGAGCAAAGGGGGTTGTAGCTCCCTTCCAGGAGAGTCTGGAGAACGAGAGAAGGTTGTAGCCTTCTGTAGGTAGAAGCCTGTGTACTGGTATAAGTCTGCACCAGTACATAGCTATTGAAAAAAGGAATTTCTTATTAAAGAAGATTGAGGCGACTTGCAGCAGGTGGTTTTTACCCACATTGGGTTTCCACCTTATATCATGGTGTTCATGTATGCTTCTTGTGTGTGATGATTTGTTCTATTTTACTGCTTCTGTTTACTCTTCATATGGTCAATGTAGATCTGATGCATTATCTAAAGATCAACATGTAATGGATTATCTGAATCATAAGTATTCTGGATATATGCTAGTTGCATTAGACATAGTCGCGTATACACACGGGTTCACTTAGCTGAAGTAGCGTATATGTATCTAAGTATGGAAATGAAAAAGTTTTAGTGATTTGATAATATTGATTCACCCCCCCCCTCTCAGTATTATTTCCAGCATACTCTCCAGGCTTTACCGTGCATTCCATCCCGGAATCACTAGGCCCAATGGAGAGAAAATCCACCTCTTGGCTTTACCGTATATCCCGCAATTCACCGGCTAGGATTCCTAGGCCCACCGAGGTACACAATCTGGATTTATCGCAACCCACAGTTCGGTTCAGGGGTCACTAGGTTAGTGGCTTCGTGCATCCTCAGTTTGGTTCATGGACTACTACCACCATGTGTTTGTCAATTCGGAGATCCACCCCACTCAGCTTCGAATCCAATCCGACCTCTCCCACAAAACGCATGAGAGAACCCATCTCATCAAAGATATTAGGAAATGGCAAGGCTAGGCTGAGAATACGATCACACCTGGCAAAACCATGCCATGGTGGAAAATAAACACATGGAATCCCATGCATGCCAAATCTAGCAAGGAAAACACACATGCAAGTTGATATCTACAATGAAGCCTGCTGTAGCTGCTTGATCCTACCTTTCCCTGCTTGATATTTGCTTCTCTTGCCTTCTTTGCCTTTCTTGCTCCAATGCCAAAGTGCTTCAAGAAAACTCTAAGTGACCAAGAGTATGAGAGAAAGAGAGAATAATGAGAAAGCTCCGAAGCGAAACTGACCAAGTCTCGCCCACTGATCCTCATAAGCCTTTTTTATTAATGAGGCCTCTATTTTCTTCATTTTCCATTATTTTCCTTCAATTTCCTCCTCACATGCAACTTTTGACCTTTCTCCTACTTTTTCTCCTAATTTCCATTATTTTCCTTCATTTTCCTCCTCACATGCAACTTGTGACCTTTCACCTACTTTTTCTCCTAATTTCCATTATTTTCATAAATAAATGTGCCAAAATACCTTTTTGCCTCTTTAATGCCTTAGCCATTGCCTTTGTCAATATCCTTAGCCACTGCCTTTGCCAATTTCCTTATCCATAAACAACTAAATGAACAATCCTAGGATGTCTTTCCCACTATTCAACTTGGAATACGTGTCCCATTATCCGTGGTATTTATATATTTTTACATGGAATTTTCACCATGGTTGTTACATGTTTCATGTCCCTGACAACAACACCAAAATGTTACCGCTCAAACTAGTAGGGATCCTAGCGGGGCACTTGCTAGGTCAAGAGCAACAATGAAGCTAAAGCCCATTGTCACCACAACTAAAGCTTCGTACTCTTTATGAACTTTCACTAACGGGAGGAGACCCGATATATAGAGAATCACTTATGAAGGATAAATCAACTAAGATAGATGTGAAGTGATCTCAATGACCCTTTCCTAGGAGAGACTCAAGAGTGGTACTTTCTTGCCTTTTAAGCAAGGTACAAGGTTCTCTAGTATAGGGGAATAGGGATTTGAGGGCTTGGCTTAGGGAATGTGACTTGTAAAGGAGCTTCATAAACCCTAAAATCCTTGTGGAACCTGGTTTCCCAAGTGGTTTTTGAAGGGTTGAATTTGATAAGACATGGGACCACACAGGACCAAGCAGACCCAGATTAGGTCAAGAGGATAAGATTTAGCAATCAATGATATGCTTAACCCAATTAGGGAGGGGAAAGGGATCAAGGAATGAATTTTCAATGGAAGGCAATGCAAGGATCCCAATGAGGTTTCTAGCCTAAGGGAAACCAAGGGCAAGAATTGGTCTTCGAGTTAGGGCTTGCGATATCTCACGACACCGTATGAATCTCATGAAATTTGGAGTGATTCTTGAGGACACACCAATACAGTTGTGGACCAAAAATCGAAGTATTTGGATGGATAGATAATGAGATAATTGATGCCCTAGGTGACCTAGAGGACTAGACATAGAGAAGAGGAAAGGGGAGAAGGAAAATAGGTTTAAGGTGATCACCTTTGGGTGGAACGATTCCTAATTCTTTGGGGATATTGGAGTCAGGTTGAATTATGACTATGGACCTTTGAATTTTCTAGGACAATGAGGCCTCAAAGAAAACTTCACTTGGCACTATGGCAACAACAAAAGCAACTCCAAAGAATTTGTACTTCGTTTTGCAAGATAAATGTCTTTTCAAGATGAATTTCAATAATGAAACATCTTTAGGAACATTCATTCATTATACATGACCCATACATGAAGCATTCACTATCTAGAAACAAAATTTCCATAACTTTGCATAAGAGATGCAACAAATAAGCCCTAGTATAGCAAAATTCCAATAACAATGTATGTGACAAAATTAGAAAGAGAGAATAACATTTAAAATGTGCTTACATGTATAAGAATATATCCAACTATACAAAAACTTGCCATCAAGAAGCTCCATGACATATGAAAATTATCAAAACATCAAAATTCATTCCATGCTCCAAAAATTCGTCCTCCAAGAAGGATAGTGAAAATATTTAAAGAGTTACTAGTTCCAAATCCAAGTGATGATGCTAAAATGAATCCTCAAAACTTCTATTTATACACTTATAGTGAGTTCGATTTATCTACTTGGGCCTACATTAGCCCCTAAATAGAATAATGTGCAAAACAACTAACTTTTGGTGACAAGTTGATGCAGGAGCATCCGAGCACTCATAATTAAAGGATGAATCCAAAGTGGAGAAGGAACAGATGTGGACCATCGGAGCTAAACATGGGACAAATTTTGTTTTAATAGAGCTAGTTTGATGGACTTAATTAAATGTAATATGCCATATGTATGCATATAGCGAGATTTAGGGCTTTTGTTAGAGGAAATCATGGAGAGATTTGATCGGATCCTTTCAGTGATCCAATATATATATATATATATATGATGATGAACCTGCGTGTTCAATAAGAGGGAGAGACAAACAATAATAGATAGAAATTTGTGAGAACAGAGTGGTCAAAATGTAGTTGAGAGGAGAACTGTTACTAAGGCTGAAATGCCTTAAAATGTAACTATGTGTGTATAATATAAAAGTGTGTTTCAGTGTTGAATTGTGCACCTGTGTGTTACTGTATAGATAGCCTGTGTGTGTATTTAATCTATAGAGTTGAATGTTCCAGTGTTGCAGGTTTGATCGACCATCGATCACTATAAGGATCGATCGCGATCCACGAAATATTGTTATATATGAGTGTTTTGTGTGAAGACATAGTATGGTAGAGAAATTGGGGTTTTAGCGTAAATCCATAAAAAACAAGAAAAATCAAGTTAAGGAGGAATGGCGGAGGAAATGTATGTCGACTGTTCGATCGACAGACCAACAGATCGACAGTCATCACATGGCAGAGATGTGAGGGCGTTAATTCACGAAGAAGTGGTTTCGCAACAAGAAGTGGTATTTCGAGCGACCTCAAAACCATAAGTGGTATTGAAGGTTAGTCACCCGATTCCACTTATCGAGCGACACTTAGCAACGAGGAGGAGAGAGGAAACCTCTTTATCAGGCAGTTAATTCCCATGCTTGTTGTCTACCCGAAATCGTTGTGAACCTCCAGATCCATTGATTGCAGATTGATGGTGGAGGATCAACGGACTGTTTTGAACATTCAAAGTGAATATTGACCATTGGATCGGAGAAAGAAATGGATGGTGGAGATCGGGCTGATCGGAGATCAATGAATGAAGAGTGCAGTGGGAAGGTGATGGACCGGATGTGTGAACCCGATGATTTATGAACGCGGGTGTATAGTTTTGAGATCCAGCTAAGTGTTTGGGTCAGGGTTTTCCCGTGTTTCTTGTGTATTCCGATAATTGTATGGTCCCGGGTTTTGAGGCTTAAGTGAAAGATAAACGCTTCTGATAGGTCTGTGGGCTATAACCCATAGGCCTCAGGATCAAAAAATTGATATGAAAGGGGAAATTGGCCTTACCCCAAAATCTCCTTTCATCATTTGGTATCAGAGCAGGGAAAGGTTTTCCTGCGAGAGAGAAGAGCGAGTGCAAGCAGAAGGAGAAGGAGGTACAATTGTTTAAAGTTGGAGATTTTGTGGTCTTACTTTCATACAGATAGCGGCAGCAGAAGGTGAGAAGACTTGCAGCAAACCTAGAGCGAGGAATGCCCAATAGGATGCCAAAAGACTAAGCTCAGAGGAGAAATCTTGGTGAGGTATCGTGTAGCAGAGGAATACTGTTATTGTAGAGGTTGGTTGCAGCTCACAAAAGATCATGAAGGCAGTTCCATTGAGAAGTGGGTAGAATTGCTAAGGACAAGAAGAAGTATATGACCAGGAGGTCATAAATTTTTGTGCCTCGGGAGTCTGATCCAGGAACATCCGAGCACTCATAATTAAAGGAGGAATCCAAAGCGGAGAAGGAGGAGACGTGGACCATCTGAGCTAAACATGGGACAAATTCTGTTTTAATAGAGCTAATTTGATGGACTTAATTAAATGTAATCTGCCATATGTATGCATATAGCGAGCTTTAAGGCTATTGTTAGAGGAAATCATGGAGAGATCTGATCGGATCCTTTCAGTGATCTGATCCAATATTTCTTATGTATATATATGATGAATCTGCATGTTCAATAAGAGGGGAGAGATAGACAGTAATAGATAGAAATTTGTGAGAGCAGAGTGGTCAAAATGTAGTCGAGAGGAGAAATATTACTAAGGCTGAAATGCCTTAGAATGTAACTATGCGTGTATAATATAAAAGTGCGTTTCAGTGTTGAATTGTGCGCTTGTGTGTTACTGTATAGATATCCTGTGTGTGTATTTCATATATAGAGTTGAATGTTCCCGTGTTGTAGGTTTGATCGACCATTGATCAATATAAGGATCGATGGCGATCCACTGATCAATGAAATATTGTTATATATGAGTGTTCTGTGTGAAGACAGAGTATGGCAGAAAAACTGGGGTTTTAGCGTAAATCCATAAAAAAAAGTGAAATCAAGTTAAGGAGGAATGGCGGAGGAAATGGATGTCGACCGTCTAATCGACAGACCAATAAATCGACGGTCATTGCATGGCAGAGATGTGAGGGTGTTAATTTGTGAAGAAGTGGTTTCGCAACAGGGAGTGGTATTTCGGATGGCCTCAAAACCATAAGTGGTATTGAAGGTTAGTCACTCAAATCCACTTATCAAGCGGCATGTAGCAGTGAGGATGAGAGAGGAAACCGCTTTATTGGGTGGTTAATTCCCGTGCTTGTTGTCTACCGGAAATCATTGTGAACTGTCAGATCCATTGAGTTCAAATTGATGGTGGAGGATCAACGGAATGTTTTGAACATTCAGAGTGAATATTGACCATTGGATCGAAGATCGGTGAATGAAGAGTGCAGTGGGAAAGCGATGGACCAGATGTGCGGACCTGATGATTTATGAATGCAGGTGTATAGTTTTGAGATCCGGCTAAGTGTTTGGATCAGGTTTTTCCCGTGTTTCCTGTGTATTCTAATAATTGTATGGTCTTGGGTTTTAAGGCTTAAGTGAAAGATAAACACTTCCGATAGATCTGTGGGCTATAACCCATAGGCCTCTGGATGGAAAAATTGATATGAAAGGGGAAATTGGCCTTACCCCAAAATCTCCTTTCATCACAAGCCCACCAAACTAGCTCATAAACAAAAGAGTAAGCCTCTCAAGAGGTCGAATGATCAATAATACATGTTGTTGGGCCTTCTAAGAAACCTGATGAAGTCCATAAGTGCCATAGTGATGAATAGGACTCCCAAAAGTGGTATACAAGAGGTTGGCTTCTTGTTCTCCAAATAATAAACCTGTTGCACTCCCAATGGGTGTGAGGGCACACAAGTAACCTCATGGGTCTCCAAGTAGATCGAAGATGCCTGTATACCATATGTAAGGGCTCAAATGACGGTGTAAGTGATGCCACATCAATGTACAAGTCCTGGGTCATTTGCCAAGTGCATGGTACAACTGTGGGACTGACTGGGCATGGTGAACCAGGTGTATCTTCCTCGTCCAATAGGTGAATCTTGAACAATATATGAACATCTCAAGGGATCCATGGAGTTTTGTATGCTACTGTGGAGGCCCATGGCTCTCAACATACACCCTACATTTTCTAATGTAGCCATTTGGGGGTTAGGATCCCGTATATGGAGACCATCTACAATCCTACATAAGATCCAATGCATCCCCTAGCCTTCTAGCACAACAAGTCATTAAATGAAATCGAGTTAAAGAGCTTACAAACCATGGACCACATGTGGGCACTTCATAATTGCATGCCCTTCCATAGTGAGCTTTGGCATGTGCTAATGTCTCTAAGCTCCAAATGGGGTTAACCAAGTATCCTATTAGGTAGTTTGTACTTTTAAAGGGGATAGTATGTCCAAGGTACATCCTTCAAAGGGTGGTGGCATGTGATAAATATATGAATGGAGTAAGGAATGAAAGGGGCAACCCTGGACCACATGTTGGGGTACAAGGGTAGCTAATAAAAAACAAGCCCACACTTGGGTATATAATGTATAGGAGGGAGAAATCATGGTGCATGAGGTGCCCCGACCTTGATTTTTCCACCCTTCTTTATATGCCTTTTTCCTTTTATGATTTTTCTTTAATTAACTGCTCAGGGCTCAAGGGATAAGAGCATGATGTGTAAGGTATAACAATGGATACCCCCTTTAAGGTAGGGCGGTTCATTGCCCACCAGTGGTTGGGACAATCATGGGTTCTTGAATGATGAAGGAGGTTCATCTAGGACCTATAGGAACCAGGGTGATGGCCATGATGATGGGGTAGATATCATGTATTGAATTTTTCCCATGTGCTAAATATGTTTGTCCCGACCATATTGTGCATTTTTTGGTACATCTTCCAGTTGAATGTGGTCAATTATGCTTTTATTTTTCTTTTCAGCAGCATCAACCTCTGGGGAATCATTCCAGGCCTGACCCAAGGTGTGGGCAAGGGGAGGGGGAAGGCTAAATCTATGTGGACCCAATGGAGGAATATGGACCCAGGTGGGAGAAATGATGAATGGGGTTATAATGAGTGGAAGGGAAGTGATATATGCAGAAGAGGGAGTGGGACCACACAACCAAATTAGGGTTTCCCATGTAATACCATTCCTAAAACCCAAATGTAAGTAAAAGAGATTCCATGGGACTAGGGTCCAAGGTTAACATCCAAAAGAGGTCTAGGGGACAAGAGCACAAACCTAACCCATTCTTTCCGCCGAATCCCCCCATTAATTCATGCCTAGAAGTATCCATGATAAGCAAACTACCATACTCAATTACCAAATGACAAGGCATACCTTTAGGTTTGGGAGGCCCATCTTCAAACATACGATCGTGACATATGGGTGAGGGACCACATGGTTGGCTCAGGTGGTAGAGAAATGACACAACGAGCTAGTTGGTGGTTGCAAGGGGTTGTTGGCTACCAATTGAGGACCATCTTGGAGAAATTTTTTGTCCAAGGGATATCACCCACAAAATGGTGGGTAACAAGACCATTTACAAAAAAAGAGATAAGGTGGGACCTCACAAGTGCTTCATGTACAAAATTCTCGAGGAAACAAACTCCTATCTATCCCTTTATTGTGCTTACTACTTTTAGGTTTGGCAAGAGGTTGAAGGGTTTTTTGGTTTTTGACTCTCTTTGGCATTGGTTAACTATTGAAGCTTGCTTCTAGTCTTGGTTCTCAAGGAAGGAATTAGAAATTATTTGAGCAATGCCATATTTGGTCTTGATGGGAATTTGGTTTACAAGGACCGTTTGTCTATTCAAAGATAAATAATTCCTTGCTTTCCAAGTTTGTGTTTAGGTGATGGGATTACTTATGTTTTACAAGGAGGTCCCCAAACAAATTCCTCCTAGGGGCCTAGGTGAACTACAAGTGGATAAATTTATTCCTTGGTGACATTTTGATGGAGCTTGTCAATGACAAAATAACACTATTGGTTTTGGTTTTTTTCGTTCTCCCTTTCCGATTCACATTACTTTCCTTTAGAATACAAATTTTGGCAGTGAGGCCAATAATGTTGAAGAACTTATGGCTCTTTTTTAGATGTTGAAATATTCCTTAGGTAGGGTATGAGATCCTTTGAGGGATTTGGTGACCCCCTTATGGTCATAAATTAGATGAGTGGGCAAGACAAGATTCAAAACATTGGACTACTTGCTATAGTTACTTAAGTGAAAGAGATTGCTAAAGCTTTCCAAGATATTAGGTTCACTTTATATAAAGAGAGCAAAATCAAATTGCTTATAAACTTTTCAAACAAAGCTTGAAGTTAATAAAAAATCAATATTTATGATTAAATGTTGGTGCATTTTGAAGTTATCGATGATCAAGCCTATAATATATTAGTTACAGACTTAATTTCCTCTTTAAACACTTTTTTTGGACAGTTTTGGGACCATTTTGTGATTGCATTTTATATTCGACCTAAATAAAATATATTTTCAACTTTAGTCATTGAGTGACTATCAACTCAAAGCCATTATAATAAAGTTCATCATATTACTTCCATGAATTGAAATTGGGTGAGGAGAATGACAATAATTTCTTGTAACCATTGAAGATGAATCCAATTCACAAATTGAAAATAATTTAGAAACCATAAGCTTGAAATGGAACATAAACCCAATTTACAATTGGAGATATTTTATTAACAATAATCCCCTGGAACATATGCAATCGATATCAAATTTTTTTTTTAATCTTAAAGATGTAGGAGGTTGTAGGAGCAGTTGATGTTGCAACAAATTAAAGGTTGTCATTACCGGGGATCTAACTTGTGTAACCCGTGTGTGTGGTGAGAGTACTTACCACTATACTACAACAACAAGACTTAAAATTAATTGGTTTTATAAACACATGTACGTGATGCAACGAGATTGATCTCAGTGAACAAAAGAGTGGAATTATCGGTCAAGTAAAAACTATAGTTTCTCACACAATGAAAATATAAAGCCAATGCATTAATTTCTTCTTTGACTAGGCAACCGATCTCAATTATTGCACCAATCGAGAATCAAAACCATGAAAGTAACATGGAAAAATAAAATAACAGAGGTTTGATATGGGTTATAATAATGATTTGCGGTTTCTATTTTATTTTAGTGAAATTTTTATTTATTATTATTCATAAATAAAAATAATAATGGTGTTGTTTAACCATTCTACGTTTAGGAGATTTTGAATGGAATCCCATGAAATAATTTTTGGTGAGAACTTGTTTTTTTATGTTTAAAAATCATTTTTGAATGCATAAATGGATTTAGTGCCTTGAAAAACCCCTGGGGCACTCAATTTGCGCAAAGTTCACATATCGAACTTGTGATTCCAGCGTATTCATATCATAACTGAGACAAATTTGACCAAAAAATGAGCCTTTAAACCCTCCAAAATGTAGGACAATTAAACTACCCCACATATAACTGTAATAATATATACCCATCCATTTTGAACAGTTGTAATGTTTTTAATAATATTTTCCTTCCATGAAATTTCTTTATAAATGTAATTTAAAAGTAACCATAAATTTTCTAGTTTGTTATTTGAGGGTTTATGTGAATCTATTTTCTCTTTTCCTACTTGCAAAAACCCTTCTCCAAAGGAATGAAATGTCTTTCTTCCTTTTAAGTTAAATTTTGTTCTAGTTTGACCCCAATCCATTTTTATGTTTTATAATAGACTCTTGCTCATGATTGAATTGGTATTCATCTATTATTATATTTTCATTAGATGTCATGACATGAAGGAGGCCTAAAAGTATATTTAAGGGAAACCAAACAAGATAAATGCAACATAAGTAGATAGGACATGATGTCTAAATGCAATTTTAAGAGGTATACTTGATGGGGAATGACCAAAAATGTCTGTAAGGTGATGCCTCTCAGTCTTCGTTAGGTAAGTACTATAGTGAGTACCTAGAGAATACATCCACAACCTAATAACTTTTCTTTCATCATTCAATTATCAAGAAGTGCCATAAAATATAGGTTATTCAAAGGTGATTTAACCAAGACCTTAATCGACACTAGAGGATTACTTACTCTCCCACTATTACCATCTTGATCTCTCCCCTACTCCAAAATGTTTCTGAAGTTCAAGCTCCAGCCTGCTAAGGGATTAAACAAAATTCTCAATCCACCAAGCCCTTATTTTGTGTTATTGCTATGTGATCCATTCCATTTCAATAATTGAGTACTTGAGAATTGATTGGATTGAGGATTAACATGATGACCACTACCTTTTATGATCACTTTTTGGAATTGGGATTATTCCTCCATCACGAGTCCAACATTTACAATATAGACCATATAAATACCTAAAGGCAATCCTTCCCTTGTATTAATAATGCCAATTTGGAAAATCTTCCCCATCCCATCAATCGGCCCAAGTTCCAAGTCAATTTCTTTAAAGACCATTGATCCTTCAAAGGCCATAATACCTCCTTTCTTGTTCCACAAGGTCAAGTTCTCTCTGATGGTGAGTTTCTTATAGGAAAATATGAATCCCCTTTCCAATGTAGCACCAATCCTTTAATCCCTTCGAATCAATTCCTCTAATGATCTAATACCATCATATTAACATAACCCTTTGTCTCTCCATGCCCCAATTACTTCATCTTGAGAAATCAATCAATTTTCATCTCCCAAAATATTTCATGTGGGTCCTAGGAAGAATCAACAATTTCTTCTTCTTCATGCTATCACCAACTAGGACTTGTGCTACTACTATTTCTAAAAATATCCAGGAGAAAAAGAACATTGAATTTGTCAGTAAAACTAACAACAAAAAACACTTCAACAAGATTATTCTCAAATTTGTTAGTTGCTAATGCAAGTTGTATCTCCTTTGTAGTTCTCTTATCTTTGGCATTCTCCTTAAATATATTTTGATGTAATTAAGTGCAATTCTTCATACATATAGTTTAAATCTCTATATACGAGTATTTAATCAAAATTGCATTTAGAAAAATAAATGCACATAGATTCTCTCATATATTTTCTAGCAAGTTACACTTATGCTAGGAGTATGATTGCTTTCTTTTAATTCTAAGTTTCATATTGTCTTTAACATCCTTCCATTTAAGAAGATAAAGAATGGGCGTATTATATATTACTCAAATATTGATCAAAATTTAGATTTTGATATTACCATATTCCTTTTTGAAATTTTGGCATTTTTAATGAACAAGGTGTTTATGGTTAGCTAAGTTGTGACCTTTAACACCATGCAATATCCATTAACTTAGGTTTTCTGAATTAGTTACTAAAATCAAAGATAAATCTCCTCATTTCAATGAAGTTCAAGGTCTTCCTACAATGTGCAAATCTAGGTAGTTGCCTTGTCTTCATTGAATGAGAAACATGACATTCAAGAAAACTGCTTTATAGCATTTTTCATCATTAACAAGATGACATAGTTTTTCATATAGACTTTTACTATCTTTTATGAATTGCAACAACCCTCCCTCATAATCACTAGTATAGGTGTGATGCATTTCAAACTTCATCTTAAAAAAATTTCATAAGCTTAGAAACAACAACAATGATGACATTTTGAAGATTTGAATAATTAAATCTCATTAACATAAAAAAGACCAACCAATCACAATTAGCAAAGATATGAAAATAATAGGTGGCACTTAGTCCACCTCAAAATTGATACACTAACTCTTCAAAAAAACAATCTCTTCAATCTAATAAGTAACCTAGTCAACTTTAAGCTAGTTAAGTTTTTGAAAATTGAGAGAAACATGACTATATAATAAATAAAGTGAATATATAGCAATCTTGTTGGATTTTGGATGTATGACTATATAATAAATAAAGTGAACATATAAAAATATTGTCATTTTGGATGGAGCTGAGGTTTGGAAAATGTTTAAAGATTATCTTACCATTTCTTTTTAATCAAATAATGCAATAGGTATAACATATCCCTTCATGATAAAACATTTACAAGAAATATTTCACATTTTGATTTATATTGAATCTTTTTTATTTTGATCGATGAAAAACTCAAACAAAATACTTAATATCATTTTTTAAATAAAAATATACAATAACATCAATAATAATACAATATTAATCAACTACACAGAAAAATAAATATAAATAATATACCAATTATGACTTATATATTATCAAACCCATTTTATTAAAAAGTATTATTAATGTGTTCGTATAAGGCCCTTCACAAACATAATTATGTTTGCGGGGGAGCTTAGATCTTGGATATGTCTTTTTTGCATCCGTCACAATGAGAGATTATTCAGGAAATTTGAAGAAACTAATGTATTAATTCGTTTAAAATTTAGGCAATGGGCACTTCACAGCATTAGCATGAAAATGTGGAGGAAAGCTTTTGCATTTTCCATTTGAACACATTCAGAGTGGCTGCAAGTGTGTTTAGAAATGCATGCATTCTAAGAGAAACGAAACGATGCTCTAAACTTTGAGGCAAAATAGAGGGGGACTGCAAGTGTGTTTAGAAATGCTTACATTTATTTATGCACTAAACTTAGGCAAATCGAAAGAGGGGCAAAATATGCAGGAACTTTGAAGCGTGGTTTACCTTATCGGGGCCCTCGATTGGAAGTCGGGCAAGCGCTGGGAACATCAACTGCACGACTGGGTACGAACATGTATGAATCTCGGGTGAGGGCCACCGAATTCCAATTGACCGAAGATACACTACTAGTTTCCCCTCTAATCTTCCCCACAACCATCAATCGCATTTTCAGCTCATGAGTCAGGACTCAGGACAACGAACAAATGAGGCAAACCAATGATGCCAGTACATATCTTCGTGGTTGAATTTTACAAGAACACAAATTCCATGGCCGCACATAAGATGAAGCTGAAGCTGAAAATTCAAGATTCTGGCATGGAAATTATTGGATTTACAGTAAGTCTCAAAGAGCTGCGAGACATGTAGCCAAAACCCATAGAGGCAATGCAAAGCACTAAAAGTTGCAAGAGTAGGTCATGGAGAGTCGTAGAGCCAACCCAACTACAAAAGACCAAAATACCCAAGAAATCCGGAGGGTAACGCATTTGCAAAAGGGCCACAGAGCTACAAGACCACGTTGTGAAAACCCTTCGACGCAGACCTGCAACTAGTGATCCACTATTGTGGGAGGGAGAACTGCAACTCATTTTTGTGGGATTTTATGGGACTAAAATAATGACCATTTCACAATATTCTGAAAAAATCCACGAAAAGCAAGAATAGGTTCAAAGAGTGAGAAGCATCTGTTCGAGAATCGTTTTCAAGGTCAGATCTATCATTCTTTGGTTTTCGAAAATCGTATTTTAAGTTCCTTCCGTTTCTGTAGAGCTAACGAGAAACAAGTTACCAAGCTGTTGTAAAACAGTTTTGCGCAGAAGCCACATTCGAATGTATCAGAGCCAGGTTTCGATCCTGGGACCTGTGGGTTATGGGCCCACCACGCTTCCGCTGCGCCACTCTGATAACTGGTTTTATATTGATGTTCACTCGATTCAGTTACAAATAGAAACATTCAATGCCTAATCTCCTTCCCTAACTAACCTAACCTAGTTAAAACTGGCTTGAACGCGGGCTGCATGACCGAATGTCCTTCCCAGATCTCCCACACATCAAACTCCACAATTTCTGTAACCTTCCATGCTCAGGCCTCAAACATTCCCGAGCGCATTCAGTACTTCATGCATGCATCCTGCCGAATGGGTGCTCTACTTCCACCCTTCATTGATCCTTCAACACCCATGTCAAGACGGCAGTACGATTCCCATGGTTGGCACCCTCCGTGGGGGTCATTATTGATGAACTTGCAAAGCTATGGTCAGATCACCTTGCTATGTAATGTTAGTCATTGCAAAATTTCATTGATACCAGCTAGCATTTACACTACACGGTTGGACACCCTCCGTGGGGGTCATTATTGATGAATTTGCAGAGCTACGGCCAGATCAATTTGCTATGTAATGTCCGTTGGCATTGCAAAATTTCATTGATACTACAAATAAAAGTGGTTTTTGGATTGTTTTCTTGTGCTACGATTTTAAATACCAAATGTGAATACAAAATGGCTTTGACCATTTCTTTTCATGAAGTTAGTTTGCATTTTGTTGCTCAACATATCTCCATGACAAGACAGTGGGAGAATTCTGTGTCAATTATTTCGCTACCCTGTAAACCACATGCAGCTCCACTTCCACACAATCTTGTTTAAAGTAGTCGTAGTCGGAGGGTGTAGTATTCAGTGTTTGATATTTTCAGTAACGCATAACCTTCGTCCGTACTCCAGCAATCAAGGGAGGAATTGAAACGCCATGAGTTGTGCTGCCTTAATGACGCCCTTCAGAAGTAGGGAACATGCCCAATGCGCTCAAAAGAGAAAGTGGGGAATTAAACAAATCCTCCTATTGATTTGGCACAACAAAATATTCAGCAAGGGGGTATAAACATGGTATCATTGGGCAGTAGTACAGAATGATGACTTCAGTTTAGTGTTAGGTTTACTTTTTTTGTATTGGTTTGGTTGTTTATCCACGCAGATAAGTGTTTTCCGGAAGGTTACAGTTCGTTAGGATGAAGAGCTCAGGGTTAAGTTTACTTGGTTTGGTTTGGTTTGTTATCTACATAGATAATTATTTTAGATAGGTATTTTATGGAAGGCTTGAGTTTGTTAGGAGATCTCTTCTTTTGTTAGTCTATGGTTTTGGTTCCATCAGATTGTATGCTTTTCTTTGGTCAAAGATGTAATACTATATAGTCAGTTCAAGTTGAACGGCACAGAGAAGTGTTTTTGTGTGTGTTTCTTCTTTAGTTCACTATAGACAGTGCTCTATTCTTTGATTGTTAGATTAATTATTTGCTGGAAAATGGGGGGGAAACCAAGCCTGAAGAATCTCTCGGAATTCCTCACACATATGTCCCAAAAGGAAAAGGGAGAAATAAAAACTAATCCTCCTGCTTCAGCCATTGGATTGGCACAACAAAATATTCAGTAAGGGGGCATAAACATGGGACCATAGGGCGGTAGTAAAGAATTAGGACATGCTAGAAAATTTCCAGAGGGTGAGCTAGGGGTTTTGTTCAAATTAGCATCCTGCTGACTTGGTAGAGAGTGAAAGTAAGATCTAGTTTCCGAGTGTTCTCCTTGTCTTAGCTCTGTTGAAATAGACCTTAATAAAATATTCAGGTAAGGGGGCATAAACATGGGACCATAGGGCGGTAGTACAGAATTAGGACATATTAGAAAATGTCCAGAGGGTGAGGTAGGGGTTTTGTTCAAATTAGCATCCTGCTTACTTGGTAGAGAGTGAAAGTAAGATCTAGTTTCCGAGTGTTCTCCTTATCCCAGCTCTGTTGAAATAGACCTTTATATACATATGTTTGTGTCCAACAACTTTCCAGTTGTTTTATCATCAGAGTTTGGGGTTTCCTGTTGAGATCCCTAACAAATCCAATCTAGACTTGTAATCTATGTCCTGATGGTCACAATGCTTGAGCTCGGAAGGAGTGTCTCAATCAACTTCTACTGGGAAGTACTCTCTGGACATCTGGTTCAATACACTCCCGTCTTGACGATTTTCAACTAGCATTCTGTATTTGAAGGCAGGGAATTTTATCACAGGGTAAGAGTATGGATATGATAAAAAAAACCATTTGTTTTGTAATTGCAGAAGCATAGATAGCACATTTGTTTTGTAATTGCAGAACCATTGATAGCCCATTTCTTTTGCAATTGGAGAAGCATTGAGAAAACCAATTGTTTTGGGGTTTGGGAGCAGAGTTATAAGTACTCATTGCTCGTCAATGGCTCTGGTGCACTGATGCATTGAAGTCTCGCTTTCTATTGCAGAGTTCCCCTTACAGGAAATTTCCTGGTGTCCAGTAAAATGACTTGAACCACAGCAACTTTATGTAAATCCAAAAGGCAAAAACTTGGTCAAACTCCTTTTCTTCCCTCACACTTCTTTACTGTGCAGTATTTTAATAATCATGATAATAATAATTTTCCTTCCGATTCGTTAATAATAATAATAATAAATTGTAAATATGAGCAACTAAATAATATAAAACAGTGACTTAAAGCAAATTTCATATCTCATCCTTTGAAACTGAGGTTGGGGATAGGTTAAGCAAACAAGTATCGAAAGTTTGGCTTTTGAAGTGGTTCACATATATATTTGGTCTTTGGATTTGATTTTGGTTCACATTTATTTCTCGCTGCTTTTCAACGCCTCTGATGCACTGAAGTCAGTCTTGCTTCTTATTGCAAATTTACATCTAGTACGGGAAACTTGGAAATTAGTAAAATGAATGGAATCATCGCAAATCCTTGTAAGTTTAAAAGAAGTCTTGCTTTTCATTGCAGAGGTTCCAGTTAGAGGAACGTTGAGGCCAGTAAAGTGACTTGAATCATTATAATTCTTTGTAAATTGAAGAGACAAAATCTCAGGCAAACTTTTCGTTTTCTGGTTAGGTTCATCATAATTGAATTCTTTTACAGTTATTTAATTGTTTTGAGTGCAATAATAATAATAATTTTTTGTCAATTTTTTTGGTATTTAAAATTTGTTTATAGCTATAATATATGGATTCAACAATTTGAAATTTTTTTAAGGGCATTTGAAATTGTGGAGATTTTCATAATAAATCTGTAATTCCCAAAAAATTATATAAAGATTCCAATAAGTAAATTCCAACCTAAAAATATATCTACAAAAGCTCCAAACATATAACTGGAAGATTAGTTTCTTTTGTTCCGTTTACTTTAACAATAATTAAATGATAGAATAAATTTAAATGTAAATAAATAATAAAAAATCTCCCCTATAATAATAATAAAATTTATAAATAACAAAATAATATAAAAATAACTATTTTATATTTAATTTTGTAAAACTGGAATAATTAATAAGCCAAAAGATTTTGGATAATTCTCAAATCCTTACATGCGTGAAGAGTCTACATAACCCTTTTTCCCAAAAAATTCTCAATTTAAAATATACAAAATATATATATATATATATATATATATAAAATAAGTTGTATTGGGATTTTTACTTAGAAGCCTGAAAGAACCAATAAAATTAAAAAAAAAAGGGAAAATGGATTCTTAAATACAAAATTTGAATTTTCTCATTAAAAGTCTGGGAAAAACCAATAGAATTTAAAAAAAAAAAAATTTGAATTCTTAAATATAAACTCATGTTTATTTGATTATATGCTTTGTTGGTAATCTTGATTCACCTTGATGCATTACTAATAAAACAAGTGATTTCATAAATGTGGATAAGCATAGATAACTTTCACTTATGCTAAGAAGGTTTGCGATTCATAAAGTGTGAAGAAGATGAGAATTTCAAATTAAAACTAAAACTGGGCATCAAATTTGAGGGTTTTGACGATTTACTTATCCACTTTTCGTAGTTTAAACGACTCGTGATCGTGACAAATTTATTATCTAACATTTTATGAAATGACTTCGCCTTTGCATAACATACTTGGTTTATGATTAAGGTTCAATCCAATTGTTAACTAGTGACTCTCTATGTCATTCTTATATTTGGTTTTTGATTGCACTTTGAACTTAATAGGATGATGAAGTGTAAGGTTGTAAAGTAGGAATTACTTTTGTACCGCTTTGGTTTTTTTAATTACATTTCAAACTTAATAGGATGACAAAATGTAAAGTTGTGAAGTGGGAATCGTCTTTGGATCAACAGAGTGGTAAATTTTCGCTAAAATTTTATTATCTTAAATCTATTTTATTTAGTTAATTAACTAGCATTTGCACCAGATGTTGCAAAGAAAACGCCGTACGGCATAAAGTGCAGAAATCCATTATCCATGTAGTGTGTGCATTATTCAACAAGGTGGATCTCTCCAAATTTGTTGCAAACATTTATGTTGTTGCATTGCTAATTTATTTAGAATAATTTACTACCTCCTCTTGGAATATTAAATTTCTTATCACCCCATGATGACAATCCCTCTAATTATTGGCATCACAATTTTTTCCACTTTAGTGGGTTTACCTTCAACATAAAGAAACATGAATTTGAGTCACTCAATTAAAAAGAAATTGCTATTTATCAGGTTTTGAGTAAAAACAATTAATAACTCATTTACAACCCTTTAAATATTTACAACCTTTTAAGTATTGTATTTATAACTCATATTTATAACCCTTTAAAATGAAACTAACTATCTATAACACTCACACTCACATGCTACTCCTATATATTTATCTTATATTTAATATTCAGTGTCCATCAATTGAATAACAAGATGTAAGCTCAACTTAATTGCACCTTTAAAAGGTGACTTAAAAGTTTAATTGGTAATTATTTATTCAGTAATTTGTACATTGTCAATTGCAATTTCTCTTGAAAACCAATGTTTATATCAAAATTTTAAAAATTAACACTCGAGTTTAGTGCTCATAATTAGTAGATTATATGAAATTTTGAAAACTGCACTAATATATTATTGTTTTAAGACTCTACACTCCCAATGGAACTCATATAGTGAGTGGATAAAGAAATGATACGTTTTTCAAAAGGTGAAATAATTTTCATATGTGTGATATTGTGATCAGATAAATAAAACCAAACTCTTCATTTATCATGTGTCTCAAATCATTCAGCTGCTGGTAGACATTTTTTGAATTTGAGAAGATGAAGGTTTGATTTTCATAAACATTGATATTTGTTCTATTTAGCATGTAAGAGTAAGAGGCCAGATGTAAGAAGTGATTATTATATCAGAATAGTTGAAAAGCATTAAAGAACTACACGCTTTCCTAAATAGTTGGTGAACTTTCCCAATTTTTATAGTGATGCAAGAATTCTGATCAGCAAATGAAGAGCTTGTATCCACTTCTATATATTTTGCTGGGTTGAAAATTGTTGAAATATAGCACAGACACAAAAGAGATCTCGAATGCTAGCCTTATGAGCTAGATACACATTCTAATGTGTTTAACGAGAATATAAAATTTAAAATTTGCAGGAGGAATCTGAGGAGCTGTGTAATGTTTCATCTTCAGAGGATGGAATCTCTGACTGTCAGCCCTTGGAACGAACGGAAAAATTAGTGAGACAATCAGGGGGCGTGAAATCTCTCATTGGCAATGTAAGCACGATTGCAAAAATGCTAAAGCTGCAAAATGAGGCTCAGAGCAAAGAACAAATCCCAATGACTTCATCCAGTTCTCCAGTTAGTGATACCAATTCACCAAAAGAACATCCTTTCATTCAACCAGATGAATTGCCAAAATCCCAGGAAGATCTGGATGAAGAGGAGAGGGAAAAGATGCCTGTGTCACCCTATACAAAAATGCTGAGACGATTTTCGATATTTACCTCATCCAGAGAGTGAAACTATTTGTATGTTTTGAATTGTGTTCGAGTTTGTGACACTGGTCACCTCCATCTATTACTCTATGAATCTTTTGTTGCTTCTTCCATGCCGAACATGCTTGTAAAAGAGAATAGTAATTCTGACCAGGAGATATAATGAACATCGTGACACCCAGAATTGAACTCAAATCTCCATCCTAGAGTAAGGAGATGCATTTTCTCTTTTATGCGAGTTTGATTCTTTATAGTCTTGTCCAACTTAAGATTATAGTTAAGGGGTGCTCAAGGACAATCTTGAACATCAAAGGTTTCTCCTTTGGCAGGAGACTCCCATGATTTAGTTGATATGCACCTTAATACCCAAAAAACACATAAGAAATAGATTAATGCTTTTACTAAGGCTGAACCGAGTATAAACTAAATCTGTTAACAGGAAAAAGATTATTTAAAAAAAAAAAACAGATTGAAAAATTGAAAATTCAAAAATGCCAAAAGATAAGCAAGCATTAGCCATGCATAACCACAATTCAAATTTGCAACACAATTATCTAATTTTAATAAAAATTTGTAAACATAGATTGTCCACATTCAGGAGCAGCAACGCAGATGCTCTTGAAAATTATTTTGAACTGCTAAACACACAGATGTTAAACAATGAGACTAGTGATTCAACATAAAAAAGGAACATCAACTTCTCTATAAACAGGTCAAGTGTGCGAGTAACTGTCAAATATGTCCACCCTATGAATTATTTGTGCATGAACTCGACAGATAATTGTTTACGTCAAAATTCAGTTTTATCATACAAAGAGTAGAGACCGGGGATATTAAACCTTAATTTCCAGACTTGTGAATTGAAAGTACCCTCTTAACCCTAGTTCATAGAATGCAAATGTGAGTTTTATATGATTCAACACAACACGGTGCGAGGAGGCATGATTCAAATGAAAATATCAAATCATGTAATTGCAACATATATTTCAGGAAGGTTATGGGTTACAAGTAATCCCAATTTTCTGGTTTCATTCATATCATATTTCAATCCCTCGATATACAACTGTACATAAAACAAATAGTATATTATGAATGTATTAAAAAATATATAATGGAAATTACCAACAGGTATTATGAGTGACTAACATTTCCTAGCCGATGTTCTGAAATATTACACTTAGATGTAGTATCTGCTGTGGAATTAAAGCCAGCAAGCATAAGATGATTCAGGCATTAGCCTATTGAAAATCAATGTGCTTTTTTCTTCTGGGGCTTCACCACAACAACAGGGCACTGTACATGCTGAACACAATGGTCACTCACACTGCCACGAAACAGCCTGCAGAATCCAAATATCCTCAGCTTCAAACCAAGGTCACAGAAAGGCTCTATTGTATTGAAAATAAAAATCCAACAGAAACCTGAAAAGAGAATTGCCAATTTTCTAAAGCAGCAACGAGACAAATCATTCCAAATCAAGAATATAAGTAACATTGATTGTTTTGCTCCTCAGATGATCTGGAAAACTCTTCGGCTTCATTAGAACATAGACACTCTGTTTTGCTTTTAAGGATGCAGACTTTACCAGGACAGGACTCAGATCTTTCACTTACAAGAGAAGGGTGGGTGTATTGACTCACAAGATTACACAAACAATACCCCACAGTTTTGGAACATCAAGGGATAACAAATGATGCTACAAAAAGATACAAAACCTTCAGTTCACAGCCACAGAGATACCCGGTTTAGTTACAAGCTGAAACATAAATCTTCAGGTCATGGAGACAGTCCATATTATGAATCTCAGTTCACAGCCACAGAGATACCCGGTTTAGTTACAAGCTGAAACATAAATCTTCAGGTCATGGAAATAGTCCATATTATGAATCTCCGTTCAATAGAAGGTATCTGAGCACTGCAGGTTTTCAACTTTATTGATTCCTGTAGTGGGTCTTTTAAAAATTGTATGACACAGTAGACTAGTCCTGGACCCTCCTGATCCAATGGCAATGAAAATTGTATGGCACAATGGACTAGTCCTGGACCCTCCTGATCCAATGACTGCGAGAGGGAAAATTGACTGGTGCTGAGCATGAAGGAGAATGGTTCTATCCTGCGATTTAATCAATTTGTGAAGAACCCATCTTGGAATATTAAATTTCTTATCACCCCATGATTTAGTTGATATGCACCCTAATACCCAAAAAACACATAAGAAATAGATTAATGCTTTTACTAAGGCTGAACCGAGTATAAACTAAATCTGTTAACAGGAAAAAGATTATTTAAAAAAAAAAAAACAGATTGAAAAATTGAAAATTCAAAAATGCCAAAAGATAAGCAAGCATTACCCATGCATAGCCACAATTCAAATTTGCAACACAATTATCTAATTTTAATAAAAATTTGTAAACATAGATTGTCCACATTCAGGAGCAGCAACTCAGATGCTCTTGAAAATTATTTTGAACTGCTAAACACACAGATGTTAAACAATGAGACTAGTGATTCAACATAAAAAAAGGAACATCAACTTCTCTATAAACAGGTCAAGTGTGCGAGTAACTGTCAAATATGTTCACCCTATGAATTATTTGTGCATGAACTCGACAGATAATTGTTTACGTCAAAATTCAGTTTTATCATACAAAGAATAGAGACCGGGGATATTAAACCTTAATTTCCCAACTTGTGAATTGAAAGTACCCTCTTAACCCTAGTTCATAGAATGCAAATGTGAGTTTTATATGATTCAACACAACACGGTGCGAAGGAGGCATGATTCAAATGAAAATATCAAATCATGTAATTGCAACATATATTTCAGGAAAGTTATGGGTTACAAGTAATCCCAATTTTCTGGTTTCATTCATATCATATTTCAATCCCTCGATATACAACTGTACATAAAACAAATAGTATATTATGAATGTATTGAAAAATATATAATGGAAATTACCAACAGGTATTATGAGTGACTAACATTTCCTAGCCGATGTTCTGAAATATTACACTTAGATGTAGTATCTGCTGTGGAATTAAAGCCAGCAAGCATAAGATGATTCAGGCATTAGCCTATTGAAAATCAATGTGCTTTTTTCTTCTGGGGCTTCACCACAACAACAGGGCACTGTACATGCTGAACACAATGGTCACTCGCACTGCCACGAAACAGCCTGCAGAATCCAAATATCCTCAGCTTCAAACCAAGGTCACAGAAAGGCTCTATTGTATTGAAAATAAAAATCCAACAGAAACCTGAAAAGAGAATTGCCAATTTTCTAAAGCAACAACGAGAAAAATCATTCCAAATCAAGCATATAAGTAACATTGATTGTTTTGCTCCTCAGATGATCTGGAAAACTCTTCGGCTTCATTAGAACATAGACACTCTGTTTTGCTTTTAAGGATGCAGACTTTACCAGGACAGGACTCAGATCTTTCACTTACAAGAGAAGGGTGGCTGTATTGACTCACAAGATTATACAAACAATACCCCACAGTTTTGGAACATCAAGGGATAACAAATGATGCTACAAAAAGATACAAAACCTTCAGTTCACAGCCACAGAGATACCCGGTTTAGTTACAAGCTGAAACATAAATCTTCAGGTCATGGAGACAGTCCATATTATGAATCTCAGTTCACAGCCACAGAGATACCCAGTTTAGTTACAAGCTGAAACATAAATCTTCAGGTCATGGAAATAGTCCATATTATGAATCTCCGTTCAATAGAAGGTATCTGAGCACTGCAGGTTTTCAACTTTATTGATTCCTGTAGTGGGTCTTTTAAAAATTGTATGCCACAGTAGACTAGTCCTGGACCCTCCTGATCCAATGGCAATGAAAATTGTATGGCACAATGGACTAGTCCTGGACCCTCCTGATCCAATGACAATGTATTTATATTTCTTTTACATCTAGTAATACAAAAGTTTTTCCTGTTTGAAAAAAAGAAAGTAACATTGATTATTTTGCAAATGCACTAATTCTTAGAACTCCAAAAAGGTGAAATTTCATGCAACAATACCTCTTTAAGACTCCGTGTCCATTACCACCAATGACCAACATGTCAGGATTATACTCTTTGGCAGCATTACATAGGACCTCCCTAGCATCTCCATTGCGAACTTCCATCTCCGTAGTCACCTGCAACAGTGGCATAATTTTTTATTATTATGAAACTACAGAGAAAAGGAAGATTGAAAAGGCTGCAGAATGCCATTGATGTTATAATTCTAACTAGATTAAGTCGGGCTTTTAATGGATATATTCTGGTTAAAGTTAGATGCATTATTAAACACTAAAATAACCATAATGCTGCTGAAAGCTCGCTAAAAGCATATGACTGGGTTTTGATTTTGGCTTTGAGCCTGCCAACATCGAAGTTCAAATGTTTATTAGGAAAACATATTTTCACCATGATTTGGTATTTGTAATTGCATCTAACTGTATATTGACCAATGGTATTAAGCATTTTTCATATGTTAGAGTAAATGGAAAGCTCTCTTGTCTAGAAGGGTTTGGAGGGTTCTCAATAAATTCATCCAACCATTAGAGGAAAAGGACTTTCAATAATACCATTCAAGTCAACATTAAAACTCAGCTCCAGCCACAAACTGCCACAGAAAACTCAGCTCCAGCCACAATCTGCCACAGAAAACTCAGCTCCAGCCAAAAACTCTGTGTTTGTAAGCTGTTTCTCAGCCTCATTGAGTAGCCTTATAAGTTCATTCGTGTTTGAAGCCAAAGCTTCCTGATCGTTCAACATTTCCTCCATGGCATATATGGTTTGAAGTTTGTTGTGATATTTTTCTGCCAAATCAGGATTTTCCACAAGACGAATAATGACAAGTTGCCTTTTGAATTTGCTAAAAAAAAATGAATAGCGTGATCACTTGGACAGTGATTTAGTGTAAAGAGTTTCGAGTCCCATGAATCAATCTTCTCTAGCCACCCTGGACCTTGCTCTGATCTACCCTTACCGAATCATAGTCAGTGAATCACAGAAAACTTGATCCGCAGTGATTAGTACAGGAATGCTACCATTAGGACTTTGCCTGAAAAACTTCGCCATGGCCGTTTGTCTCCCACGACGGAAACTCTGTGTTTGTAAGCTGTTTCTCAGCCTCATTGAGTAGCCTTATAAGTTCATTCGTGTTTGAAGCCAAAGCTTCCTGATCGTTCAACATTTCCTCCATGGCATGCATGGTTTGAAGTTTGTTGTGATATTTTTCTGCCAAATCAGGATTTTCCACAAGACGAGTAATGACAAGTTGCCTTTTGAATTTGCTAAAAAAATGAATAGCGTGATCACTTGGACAGTGATTTAGTGTAAAGAGTTTCGAGTCCCATGAATCAATCTTCTCTAGCCACCCTGGACCTTGCTCTGATCTACCCTTACCGAATCATAGTCAGTGAATCACAGAAAACTTGATCCGCAGTGATTAGTACAGGAATGCTACCATTAGGACTTTGCCTGAAAAACTTCGCCATGGCCGTTTGTCTCCCACGACGGTTTGTCTCCCTCGAGGAATATCACTGTGCTTTTTAACTTCCTCATTCAGTTTTGGATCAATGAGATCAACGACCACGATTCATTCAATCGTCTAACACCATAAATCTATGGTCAACAATAAGACATGGAGGCGGCTAGGGTCATTCATTTCATATGGAAACGCCTTACGGCGTAATAAATATAATTTTATAGTAAAACAAAAATATAAAGTATTTTTTCACATATTACTTTAATGATTTTATTAAAATTAAGTTAATGTTGATTAATTTTTCTTCTTAAAATTTTTGTGTATATTATTTTTGAGATCACATATCACATAAAGCATATATAATACACTTTTTTTTGTTGAACCATCCAATTATGGAAGGGGCAAGTTGTACCATTAAAAGTTCCATATGCTAATATGTGAAACTAAATATAAATACGATTATAAATAATAAACAAAATAATATGAAAATTTATATATTATATTATAATATGGTTTATATAATTTTTTTCATTACTGTACTTATTTAATTTATTTGATGGTGATTCAATAAGGCAATGGGAGATAAAATGATTAGCATAAGGGTAACAAAATGATACATTATATTATATATGTAAGGTATCAAATTGAAAAAGATATGGACTACACAAATGCTTATAGGATTTCTTTGTTTTGGATATGCGTGAACGCTTTTAGATTTTCTTTGTTCTGGATATGTTGCTCAGTCACTGTTGCTCAGTTAGGGTTGGCATATACTTTTGTGGATGGGCTGCACAATGGAGAATTCGAAATTTTCTATCACAATGGCATCGTTAGTGGTGGGCTTCCAGACAACACTAAGGAGGTATGGTCTGTATATTGTTGAGAAAGGGACACAAGTTTGTCAAAGAATCCATACATGGCATGTTTGGGCCAAGATCTATTTATCTTGAGATCAGTGCAATGGACACTTTCACAAAGGTACTGTCCTGAGCTCTTCGCTTCTTTTGTTTTGTCTCATAAAATATGCTCTGTCTCTTGGGCAGTGGAGTCATTGGTGGTTCCAAGTTCTGTGCTCAAATGGTCTTTTTACTTACAAAGTGACCTGACAACTTGAGCCGTGGGCTGTGAAGGAGCCTGAAATTTTTTAGATATGCATAAAGAGCTTGAGTGGGAAGTCTTGTTCTATATGGACAAAAATCATTACCTTTGTCTCTTCTTTAAAGAAAACCATTGTGAAAGATTTGGGGCTTCCTGCAGAGTATCAAAGTCTTCAATATGAAGGGGAGGTGCTCAATGATTCTTCACAGATCCAAAACCATAATATTAAAAGGAACTCAACATTAATCTTGAACTCAAAGCTGAGTGGAGGAGCTTCAGGAATAGGTACTTCAGGACACATGAATCAAAATGGGAAATGTAACACTTTTAAAGATGTTGTGAAAGGGAAGTCTCTATCCTCAACATACCAGATTCAAAGCATTCCGGGTCCCTACATTGTTGACCAAATGGAGCATCCTATTGCCATGGAATAAGCCTTCCATAGGTAATTCTTTATTCATGAATCTTTAATCTAAGGCGGTTAATGTAAATTTAATGGCTTCTAACCCAAATCAGAATCCTTACACCAATGGATTTTCTCCACTTGGACACACAATTGTGATTTTTATCTATGCTCCAAAGGGTTTTTCATTGTACAATTCGATGTAACACAAAAGGATATGTATTTTGCTCTAAATGAAGGACCATGGTTTTGGAGTAGAGCAAGGATCTTTATAACTCCATGGTTTCCATATTTGGATGCAACAAATATGATCGTCACAACACAACCAGTTTGGGTGAGACTCCTAAACCTCCCCTTTCCTTTTTGACATCATCAAGTTCTTGAGGGCATTGGAAACACTTTGGGCAATTTCAAAAAGAGGGACAAGGAAAGAATTGAGAAAAGTATTTTTACATTTTCTAGAATACGTCTAGAGATTGACCTCAACAAAGGTTTACCAGATCATATAATTTTGAATCATAAAAACTTTCAGTGGTCACAAGCCTTAGACTATGAGAATATGACATTCAAATGTCATTTTTGTTTTCAAATAGAACATCTTCAAAACGCATGCACACAGGCAAAAAAATCCCAAAAAAAGAAAGGCTCACAAGACAAAGGGATGGTAGTTTTTAGATCCACATCTCTCAGAAGAAGAAGAAGAAGACACCATGGAGAAAAGTATTTTTACATTTTCTAGAATATGTCTGGAGATTGACCTCAACAAAGGTTTACCAAATCATATAAATTTGAATCATAAAAACTTTCAGTAGTCACAAGCCTTAGACTATGAGAATATGACATTCAAATGCCGTTTTTGTTTCAAATAGGACATCTTCAAAACGCATGCACATAGGCAAAAAAATCCCAAAAAAGAAAAAGGTTCAGAAGACAAAGGGATGGTAGTTTTCAGATCCACATCTCTCAGAAGAAGAAGAAGAAGAAGACACCATGGAGAATCCAACAAAAGAAAAAGGGGGAAGTCAAGATGAGAATATTAATGATATTCTCCTTCAAGGTGGGAGAATTTTAGCAGAAAATCATGATTCAGATCATATATGGTACACAAAGAGGATGGCACGGTGGGCACTAAGCGCGTTCAAGTATTCAAAATCTATGATTCAGACAAAGAGTATCCTCCCAAGACATCCGCGAGTGATATGGCTTTGGTTCTGGTGGACCCCAAAGCTGGGGAATGGAAACATATCTAGAAAAAGAAAGGGAAGAAGGTGAAGATAAGTGACTTCTATATTACTTGAGCTTCCCCCTTGTATTGTAATTTTATTTTCTCTTCTTTTTTTTTTTCAATCTTTTGCTCCACTTTATTGTCACGTGGCCAAACGTTTTGAATGCTTGTTGTTACGTGTAGTATAGGGTATATGAATGGACCAACATTTAATGTCAATCTTGGGTTTGTGGATTTCGAGGTGCGGCACTGGAAATGCCAGAGAAAGAATCTAGAGACATGGAAAAAAACCCTATTTTTTTTTCTAGAAATTGCTCACACCTTGAGTTTTTGCGCCAGTCAATATCTTGTTCCATCCTACACTCAAAATAATTAAATAGAAACAAAGCCCTCGCTATTGTAAACATTAATCTTGCAGTCTACCAACATTGAAAGCAAAACCTAACAACTGAAAAGAAAACCTTAATTGCTAATTGAAAGACAAACTCTAATTGTTGAAAGTTGAAAAGAAAACCCTAACTATTGGAAAATAAAAAGTAAACCCTAACTAGTGACTATTGAAAAACAAACCCTAATTATTGGCAAATGAAGAGCACGACCTGTCTAGTGGTAATTAAAGAGAAAACCTTAACCACTAGCCATTAGAAAGAAAACCCTAACTATGAAAATACAAACCCTAGCTACTAATCAATTTGAAAACCTGAGCATTTACTTAAGCAAATGTAAACACTGACTAATAAAAAAGAAAGGCAATTGAAACACAAATCTCAAATAAAAAACCAAGCTTATTAGGATGTAGTTCACAATTCTATTAAAAACCTCTTTGTGAAAATCCAAGAATCACTTCCAGCTCTATCTATGACACACTTATTTCAAGCCTAATGCACTAATTGAATAAGCAACTTCAAAAGTATTAATAAGAATCTCCCTAGTGCTCACATTCAACACTCGAATCTCACAAACCAATCATCTCATTATTTTAACTATGAAGCAAATTAGGGAAATAGCTCATTCATAAATAATGACACACAAGGAATAGATATATTAAAAAGAAGGCTTTTTAATACTCACAATTACAACTACCAATGCATTTGTAATAACTCAACCAAATTACAGAGTTTAACTTTGATGTTCAAAATCCAAATCCTTGTTTGTCTTCATGGAGTAATCATATAACAAAGACACTAATTCATTGTATTAAAATATCATAGCTGGAAAAACTTTAAATATCATAAGCCAAAGACATAACACTTATGCTCTGTTCTGATTGTCAATGGTTAACAAATTGAAGAATACAAGTAGTGATGCCGCTAACAAAGCTGGATCCACTTCAAACTTTAGAGTGCTATGAAACTCATTATTGTTCATATTATCAATTATAAACTTCAAGTTCTAAATGGATCTGATACAATTCCATATTATTGCAAATAATGACCAAAATTCGAGACTCCGAGAACGACTCCTGAGACAAAGTATAACATAGCCCAAATTGCTTCAATACGCGTATATGGAATGTATCACAGCGAATGAGCATTGTCCACGCAATGATTAAACACACCAATGAATTATAACTACAATGCTTACCACATATTTTAACCACGCATACACAAACATTTCCAGAAATGACATGATAAAATTAATATAACACCAGGGAATATGTATATCAAAACATAGTATATAAACTATGCTCTGGAAGACCATGACATCTGAGATCAATCAACACAGTTATCTCACGTAAATCAGAAACAACAATACCAAATACAATTGCTGCAACCGATAAAATGAATAAACAAAGGAAACGGGGTGACGAGTTGGATTGGTGGGCCCAAACCAACTAACGCATCCCCTATGTAATAAATCTAAGTTACAGACATGAAATAAAGCATTGAACGCACATAGATCTTAAATAAAATCTGGCATGAGTCTGATATATTGAATGATACTCAATGTTTTACATTAGAAGCCATGTGCTCAAGGTCTACACTGACAATACTAAACTTGAATAATATCCTCTCTTCGAGCATAGGGCTTTTTATACCTATTACATTAGGATATAACAACCCTTTTTTTCAAATCTCAACATGATTGAGTAATTTTGGGAAAATGTGTATTTTTAACAAATTGGCCATAAACAACCATTTGTATATTTTGGCCATGGAAAATTGTGGAAAAAAACTTTCTTTTAACTCAATTTTCCATACGGGGAACAAAACCCATGTCCCAAAATTTTGAGATTCGTCGTCATCTGTACGCAAATCAAAGGTGAAGTTGGTTATTTGAAAAATGATGCGAATTTTGGGTAGAGACATTAATTAGCTCCTAGAAAACATCATCGTGGACACAAACCATGTCTCATTTTTCTCCCAGAAGTACGCCAATATGTTGAACCCCAAATGAAGGTAGGAATTGTAATTGATGTAGGATCAAGGCTAGCGATAGGTGCATTTAAAAATGAACTGTTGATGCATGTATATATTTGACCAGAATTTCATATGCCTTCTTGAGAACCTAAAATAACAAAATCACCATCATTAATAACAATTTTGATATAATTCTTATTGAAACAAAGGGAATATATTAAGTAATAAAAAATTATCTAGTCACACTCTAGGTTTAAGATTGATCAGGTGATCAAATTTTTGCTCAGAAATGAAAGTGTCCAAAAAGTCTTGAAATCATCTTCAAGTCGAAGTGCTCATCGTTTTGAATTCAATGACGTTTGTTTCACCTCAATCCAACACCGTGTGCCCCAGATATCACGTTTTGATTGTTTTCCCAAACATGGAAAATTTGAATAGCTCTGTTTATTGGGTTGACCAACCTGCTGAGTCAACACGGTGATTGTGTATGGTACAAACCAATGAGAGGTTGCCAAGTCTCATGCTCCAGTTCATTTGAATTTGGGCACATTTGATTGGTTTGTGGTAATTTGTGGTGGACCGATGAAGTGGTGCCATGTGGCATCCCATCAGAGGCCAACATTTTGTTATGGGTCTGGGTGTGGCTCGAGAGGTTTGAACACGAGACCTCCCATCAAAAAATAGAGCGCCTTATCAATAGGTCGAGCAATGGTTCTTGATAACCATAGAACCAAAATGTTATTTAAAATTTATGTTGGCACCCATCGGAGGAAGGGGTCGGGCTGCTAGCCCTGACCCTCGGTCGTGTGAATCCATACGACCCTTGGTGCAACAATGGAGAGGGGGATGGAGACCTTAGCTTGACCCCTGGTCACACCTGCATCCAAATGACCCTCGACGGAGTTTAAAAGGTGCTACGGTGGAAGGGTGCTTGGTAATAGCCCCAACCTGTGGGCACATGCTTTGCCAAATGACCAAGCGCCAAGTTGAAGGCGCTTGCGAAGGGCGCTTTGGCAAGGGGCCTAGCCCCAGGTCCTTTGGACCATCCACACGACCAACACCAAAGTTTAAGGGGCCCAGTGGGCAGGGCAGGCGGTTAGCCCAACTTTTGGACCTGTGGCACCCATAAGACCTCGACCTCGAGTTTAGGGGTTAGGCGAGCAAGGGCAGGTGTTAAGGCCTAGCCCTCAGCCCCATGTCGCCTTTATGATCATGATTTTCGGAGTTGAGGCGTCAAAGGAAAATTTAATGACCTTACAAAATTCACTGGCATAGGGTGAATTTGTCGTTTGGTTAGCAGAATTCAGGGAAGAATTGTAGCACTGTTAGACAGATGGTTCGATTTGTAGGATGATTAACAATAAAACTCATATGGGAGCTTGGAGAGCCATATATTTTATTTTTTTTGGGCCAAATGGAGCTCATAAAGAGTCCAATTAGAGGTTTTTGGACGTTCTAAATCCATTGGTGGCCTATAATTTCTGATTTGAGCACATCTAAGTAGAATTTTTGTAGGTTTGAGACTAAGGTGGTATGGATCAATAAGGGTTTGGAAGCAGTTTTGGAAGGTGTTTGAGCATGGAGAATGCCTTGTAGGGGTTTTCTCACATTCATAAGTCTACTGCAACAACTGTTACTTGTAGGGTTTATCTCAGGTTCACTTTTCTCATTATGTTATGTTCGGGAAGTTTTGTTTATGTG